>PVKA01003420.1:0-29635 GCA_004027165.1 Ctenomys sociabilis
AGTGGGATGCAAGCCTCTACATGCGTCCGCTATCCGCGGCTCCTACCGTGCAAGCATCTATCAGGTGGGATGCAAGCCTCTACATGTGTCCGCTACCCGCGGCTCCTACCGTGCAAGCATGGCGGATCTCGCGATACAGCAAGCTATATAGATTTCACAAACCAATCACAACAGGAGGGGCTCAGGCACAGCAACAAAAAACCCGGAAACCGGAGGTAGGCGCTATCTTAGCAGACACGATGGGCGGGGGAGCCAAAAGCGGCCGGTATCTCAGAGCGGCTCCCGACACAGGGTGACTCCCTGGCCCTGTCCTGGGTTCTTGGCTCCCACTCAGCTCCCTGAGCTCAGCAGGAAGTTCTTCTCAGGGTCTGCCTCGATTCCCTCCTGCTGCTCCTTCAGATTGTGTCGGCCCCGGGCCAAAGGGGGCTTCCTGGACGCCCTTCCCAGCTCCCCACTGCCCATCCGGTGTGGCCACCTCTGGTCCTAGCTCCGAATTCACCACGACAGCAAGGGACACCATGGGCAGGGGCTGGTTTCATTCTGAGGTGACCATGTCCACCCTCACTCAATGGCTTGGGAGGCTGAGGCTTGGCACCCCCCCTGCTTGGCTTGCCCTGGCTTCCTTTAAGGAGTTGTGCGGGAGCCAGCCCCTGGCGCCCTGCCTGGAAAGGGCTGCAGTCCTTGCCCATTGGCTCCTGCACACCCTGTCCCCTCCTGCAGCCCACTGGTTGCCTTAGGGTCTTCCCTGGCTGGTGCCCTGAGTGCCAACCTGCTTGGCTCCTGGACTCTGGCCGGGGTCACCTTTCTGGTCATCTGGGTCAAACTCTGCCTTGGTTCCATGGGTGTATAGCGAGGGTGCACCTGACACCCCTGGCTGGGTGAGGGCTGTAGGGACTGGGCAGCACCCACAGGGCCAGTGCAAAGGTTAGTTCCGCATTTCTGTGCCCAGGGCGAGGCAGGAAGAGGCACTGAGCTGTGCTGGGGTGGAGGACCATGTGCGGCCATGGCAGCTGATGAATGAGCTCCTGGTGCCTGCAGTGCTCGGCCGCCCAGAACCTGCAGGAAGGCGCGGTGGGCACAGTCCCGGGCTAGCTCTGCCCTGGGGTGGGCGGGAGCCAGGGGTGCACGAGGCGAGGGTTTCATGGTGCTGTGGTTGGCAGATGCTGGCCTGGCCTGTGCCAGACCCAGCTCCACTCGATACTGCAAAAGTAAGCCAAAGGCTTGCCTGACAGCTCAGTGGCTAAAGCGCCTGCTTAGGCAGATGCAGGGACAGGGTTTGATTCCTGGTGTGCCTTGCTGGCCCAGCCCCCAGGGCAGGCTGCGATGGCGACCTCATGGTGGTGAGCATGGTAATCCCGGCATTTGCAGATCCCGTTCTTAATACATAAATTAAATTACATTAAAAGTGAAGCAAAACCAAACCCTGAGAAACGGCGTGGTGACAAATGCCTGTCATCCCAGCGACTGAGGAAGCTGAGACCCTGTATCAAAATTTATTTTTCTTCTGTCTCAAAATTAAAAAAAAACATAGCCGGGCGTGGTGGCGCAGGCCTGTAATCCCAGCACTCGGGAGGCTGAGGCAGGAGGATTGTTGTGAGTTCAAGACCAGCTTGAGCTACAAAGTGAGCTTAAGGCCAGCCTGAACTGTATAATGAGACCCTGTCTCAAAAAGACAAAATATATAAATAAATAAATAAAAATAAAAAATAAAAATTGAGAGACTGAGGCTGGGGAGATAGCTGAGTAAAATAAGCGCTTGCCTGGCAAGCACAAGGGCCTGAGTTCAATCCTCTGTTCTGAAGAAAAAAAAAAGAAACAAACAAACAAACAAGATCTCACTGTGTAGCCCAGGCTGTCCTTGAAGTCATGCTGATCCTCCTGACTCAGCCTCTCCAGGACTAGGATGACAGGCTTGCCCTCCATGCCCCTTGGTGCTGGGTCAGGACCCAGGGCAAACACATGCTCAGTGGTCCGTGGCCCGAGCGGCCTCCCTCTCCACCGAGGCCACCACCCCACCCCAGATCCCCACATCCCAGCCCCGCCCCTCCCCAGAAGGTTCTGGGACTGCCTCTGGCATCCCTCACCCCACGACAGTCACCCACTCTGGCTCAGAGCTCTGGAGTTCAGCGTTCACTCCGGGTCTGACTCCGCACCCCCGATCGCGCCCTGGATCCCCTCCCCCTCCGTGCCTGTCTGGTAGAGGTCCTAGGTGTGGGCTACGCAGCGGGTGGGAGCCACAGCTCCGTGTACTGGCTCTGACCTTTGCTTGCTTTCCAGATGCTACTTCATCGCTGGAAGCAGTGGCCTCAGTTAGCAGCCCTACAACTTCCTCCTCCATGGGCTCCTCAAGTCCTGGGGACGCCTCCACCCCCCAGCCCAGCTCCCCAGGCACAGAGGCCACCACCCCATCCCAGATCCCCACAGCCCAGCCCAGCCCCTCCTCAGCACCACTCGACACCTCTGTGACCTCTTCCTCCTCCATGGGCTCCTCAAGTCCTGGGGACGCCTCCACCCCCAAGGCCAGCTCCCCAGGCACTGAGGCCACCACCCCAACCCAGATCCCCACAGTCCAGCCCAGCCCCTCCTCAGCACCACTCGACACCTCTGTGACCTCTTCCTCCTCCATGGGCTCCTCCAGTCCTGGGGACGCCTCCACCCCCCAGCCCAGCTCCCCAGGCACCGAGGCCACCACCCCATCCCAGATCCCCACATCCCAGCCCAGCCCCTCCCCAGAAGGTTCTGAGACTGCCTCTGGCATCCCTCACCCCACGACAGTCACCCACTCTGGCTCAGAGTTCTGGAGTTCAGCGTTCACTCCGGTGTCTGACTCCACACCCCCGATCGCGTGCTGGATCCCCTCCTCCTCCGTGACCGTCCTAGGTAAGCCTGTAGAAGTCCTGGGTGTGGGGATGGGGCGACCGCGATACCAGGCTGCAGATCTGGTGGTGGCCACCAGGGGGAGGCGCCGGCCAACTCCCGAAGGACTCCAGCCTCAGGTCCGAGATGTATTTTTACTTTTTAATATATATTTTTATTTTTACTTTTATACTTTCATTTTGTTTTCCTTTTTATATGCATTTATTTTAGCGCTTTAGAGACATGGTCTCTATACAGTCGAGGCGGCATCGACCTCCAAGCCATCCTCCCGCCTCAGGCTTCCGGGCGCTGGCTGCGGGCGGGCGCCACCGTGTCCAGCCCAGGCTGCAAATGCCCAATGTATGTCAGGCCCAGCTGGCTGCTAGCGCTTGGGAGCCTGAGAACAGGATTGCTTTAGGTACTGCGGGAGTCTGCTCCTCGAGGCTGACTCGGGCGTCTTTGCCATTCCCAGGGGGCGCACAGACCCGCATGCCACACCGAAACCCCGGCGTGGTGGTAGCTGTGTGTCTGCTGGTGTCCCTGGTGCTCACTGGGTCCGCGTTGCTGGTCGTGAGACGCCGCCACCGTGGCACGTCTGAGTTCCTCGTGTTGGATGAGGTGTCCATGGTGAGCCGGCGTGGCTGGATGGGGGCGCTGCCTTCCCGCGCGGCCTGAGCGCCCTTCTGTGTCCCTTCTGCAGGACAGCTTGAGCTGACGGCTGTCTATAACCCTACCGCCCGCAGAGTGACAGCAGCTGGGCTGGAGACACGAGGGCTTCAAGCTAGGCACCCGAGACGGCATGGCCAGGGCCCGTGGCTGGCGTCGCTGGTGTGGGGCAGATGGAAGGCAGCCATGCCTTGGCTCCTCTGCTCTGGAGGCTGAGGCAGGAAGGTTGTGTGAGCCTAGGAGTTCGAGACCAATCTGGGCCACATAGCAAGACTCTATCCAATAAGAAGAGAATGAATGAACAAATAAATAAATTCCCAAGTGTTCAACTGAGGCGGCCTGTGTCATGGATTCACGCGAGCAGCATTCATTGTGTGCCAACTGTATGCCCCATTCTCTGTCACTGGTACAGTGGGCCCTGTGTCTGTGGCCCCAGAGGTATGGTCAGTGCAGGGAGATGAGGTTCAGCGCTGCAGGGAGGCTGTCCAGGTGCCCTAGGGCCACTGGGATGCGATAGTGGCCCATGGAGAGGAGGCCCAGGAGCCAGCCTGTGAAGTGGGATGGATGGGCAGGGGTGCCAGGAGTGGGCGCTGCATGTGCAAGGTCGTGGGCGGGAACTGTGGCAGTGACAGCTGTGCATGCTAAGATGGTCACAGGGCTGGGGCGCAGGCTCCTTTCCAGGTGGAGACTCCCAGGCCAAGATCAGAATCAGAGACTTTGGCACGATGGCCCCTGGCCAGGGAGCGGGGAGAGCCCTTCCAGTCAGTAGGCTGGGAGCTGTGTGCCCTGCCCCTGGGCAGAGGGGCCGGGCTGGGGACAGGGAGGAGGCAGCTGGCACTGCCCTCCTCGCCTGGGATGTGAGGCCTTCGCAGGCCCCAAGGACCTGGTCGTGCTCTGTTGATCTCGTGGGCCAGGCAGTGCACAGCAGGTGACACATTAACTAGAGACCTCTGGAGATGCAGCATCCCTGCCCCCCACCTCGTCCTGGGGTCCAGGTTTCTGCTGCAGGCTCTGGCCTCCAGCTCGGCGACAGGGTTGGATCAGAGAGGGTCATTGACCTGCCTAGCTAGAACAGCCTGGAGGCTGGCTTTCAGTTCCCCGTTCCTTTTGAGTTCCCCTTTCCGTTTCCCAGGCCCCAGGGCCACCCCAAATTCCTGAGGCTGTTTGCTTTGTCAGGGGCTCTGCTCAGAGTGCAGGTGCCCAGTGGCCTCTCCCTCCCCACCCCCTCTCTCCATCTTCTCCCTCCTTCTCCCATACCACCCCCTCCCACCTTACCCTTCCCTGCCCCATGTCACTCATTAACACTGCCTCTCTCAACTGCCCGGGTTCTTGGGCAGATTGAGAGTCCTTTGTCAGAGGGGGGACCCTCGGGGACCTCTTGGCTCAGCCTAGCTCCCCTCCAGCTCCAGGGGGGTCACAGGACATGGCAGGGGGACAACAGTGACAGCAGGGGGAGGCCAGGCCTGCCCACTTACCTCATGAGCTGGTGAGAGTTTGGGGGTCTTGGGTGGGGACTGCGTGGGTCCCTTGGGGCCTGGAGCTGGAAGCCCCTCAGAGGAACTCACCAGGGTGGGAAGCAGCCCGGGCTCAGGAGTCCCTGTCCCCGTCCATGTTTGGGCTTCTGAGTGAGGGGTCCGGGCCTCCAGGGCTGCGGGAGCTTCCTTCCCGCAGAGCATCTCAAAGCCTCTCCCTCAGGGGCCAGGGGCCGTGCTACCAGGATGAGGTGCAGCAGGACTTCGCTCTCCTTCCCGCTCAGCGAGGTGAGCAAGGGGAGCTCACAGCTGCCGCAGCTTAGGGGGAACTGAGGCCCCTAGAGCAGGGGTGTGTGTGGGGGGTAGGGACCTGTTTGGGGCCACAGCCACCATGTCTGGTGGGAGGGGCTGGGTCAGGATTCTGACCTGCAAGGTCATCACCTGGCCCAGCTCTGAGCACAGAGGGCCCCAGGCCTCATCCTAAGGGCAGGGCCTGTGGCTCCAGGAGGGAAACTGAGGCAGGAGGAAAGGACAATAGCAAGCAGAGGGCTCAGGAAGGGGGTCATGACACCTGTGTGGCTAGCAACACCTCTGAGATGCGTGCTCCTGTGGAAAATGGCAACAGGTAGCTTTGTGCAGCGGTGCACACCTGTGACCCCAGCATTCCGGGAGGCTGAGGCAGGAGGTTGCAAAGTGTGAGCCTGGCCTGGCAACTTAGGGGACTTAGATATTTCTCTGCTGGCTGAGCCAAAAATAGCTGCCACTTAAAGGAGAAAGGGTTCATTTGCCTCAGGGTGTGTGGAGGTTAGGGTGAGCAATCGGCTGGCTCCACAGGAGAACAGAGACCAGTCCCTGGCACCCCAGCATACTGAAGGCAGCAAGGCAGGGAGATAGGACTCCTCTGTCGCCTACGTGGCATGCAGTCACACGTGGACTGCCCTGTGTGGCTTCTTATGTGTTTGAGACAGGGCATAGGGGCTGGGGAGATGGCTCAGTGGAATAAGCGCTTCCCTGGCAACCACAAGGGCCTGAGTTCAATCCCCGGTTCTGAAAAAAAAAAAAAAAGAGAAAAAGAGACAGGGCCTGGCTATCTAGCCCAGGCTGGCCTTAAACTCGAAGGGACCCTCCTGCCTCGGCCTCCCAGGTGCTGGACCGCAGCAGGTGTATAGCCCCACCCTCAGCTCTCAGCATTTGCTCAATGGCTGCGCGCATGCGTGCAAGGAGCTGAGGGGAGCGCCTTCCCAGGGAGCAGAGGGCCAGGGTCTGGGCAGGGCATCCGGCTCCTCTGGCTGGCGCAGCGCTGCCGCCCATGCCCACACCCTCACCCTCCGCGTGCTGGCGTGCTCCCCTGAGAGCCGCAGGCCACCAAGCAGGTTCCTGCCTGAGCACTCTGAGCCCTGCAACGGCGCAGGGAGAGAGGGGTCCCAGCAGTCACTCTGGGCCAGTTCTCCAGAACATCTGCACCGGGCTCTGGCCCCGCAGGTGAGGTGTTGGGCCTCAGTTTTCCCATTTGGAGTTCAGTCTTCTGAGCTCCACCTCTGCCATGTCCATGTCTGTCCCCGGCACACACTGCCTCCCAAGGTTCTGAGTTCCAATTTCCTGTTCGGAACAGGGGTCAGCACCACGGACAGGTCCCCTTCTTGCCTTGACTGTGTAGCCCAGGCTGGTCTGGAACTCAAAAAGATCCTCTTGCTTCAGCCTCCCGAGTACTGGATCCCAGGCGTGCGCCTTTTCCCCTGGCTGGCATTTTGTTTTTGAGACAGCCTCTCACTGTGTAGTCCAGGCTGGCTGTGAACTAACTCATGGGGATTGTCCTGTCTCAGCCTCCCAGACGCTGGCAGGTGAGGTGCATACCATCATGCCAAGCTTGATTTTTATTTTGAGACAAAAATTTCACTAAGTCGACCAAGCTGGGCCTGAACTTGTGACCCTTCAGCTCTGTCTCCAAAGCAGCTGAGACGGCAGGAGCCGCAGCCCTGTGTCATTTGCAGTGTACATGGTTAGAATCTGAGTGTCGTAGAGCACAGGGGGTTTGATACACACTGAACGTTCTATGCAGGAAGTAAGTGACAAATACTCCCTCAGTGCCCCCGGTACACATTTGCCCTCCCACCCCTCAGGAAGCTGAGCCAGGAGGCTCACTGTGAGTCTGAGGTGCAGCCTCAAAAATTAAACCTGAGGCTGAGATGTGCACCCCTCTCCCCAGAAGAGGAGAGTGGGGTTCTGAGTGCAGGAGCGGGTAGTATAGGAACAGGAGGGGCCCAGCCCTGGAACTCACCCTTCCCTCTCCCTGTGTCTCCCAGAGGGTCTGGGAGCCTGCAGACTTGGACTCAGCCCCCGTGAGTCCCCCTGGGGTCGGTGTCGTTCAGAGGCGCTTCTCGGGGTGCCCGTTGCCACCCACACTGTGGAGCCGCCCAGGGAGCCCTGGGGAGGTGGAGCCCAGCGCCTGGGTGGTGTTCTCCATCGGAGCCCGTGGTACTGACAGAAGCCAGGGCTTGGCACCAGGCAGGTGAGGATGGCGGGCACTGAAGGCTGTCAGCCAGTGGGCACAGGGAAGGGTGAGCCCCGCAGGCAGAAGAGAGTTGTGAAGCTGCAGAGTTCAGAGGCCCCAGCAGCCCAGGGGCTGGAACTACCCAGGTGGCTGAAGGATGGCTGGGGACCAGGTGGGGCAAAGGATTGAGCACACAGAACCGTGGGCCAGGTATGGGGATGGGGAGGATGGGGACACACCAAGGCCTCAGAGGGACCCTGAGGTGGGGTCCAGGTAGGTGATCCTGGACAGGTAGGAGCCCAGGGCTAGGTCCAGGGACTGATAACGCAGGAATTGAGCAGGGGACACTTCTGCCATTGGGCTGCCAGCGGGGTGAGATGGAGGGTGGCTGTAGGTGCTCGGATCCAAGGGTCTACAAATGCCATTGGTGCACCACCGTCACTTAGGATCCTCCTGCCTCAGCCTTCTAGAGTGCTGGGATGGCAGATGTGACATCCATTGGGGGAAGCCCTTCATAAGGGCCCCTACAGCATGCCTCCACGCAAAATACAACACAGCTTTTGGCCGACCTGGGAAAATCCCAGGCCCACAACTGTCCCACCCTGAGGCAGCCCCTAATGTCCTCCTGCCCCACCCAGAGCCTCAGAGACAGCAAGTCCCAGCTCTTCCCACCCCACACCCACACCCCAGCCCGAGACCGCTGCTGTTCCGGCGGTGGAAAATGTTCTGCACTTTCCCGGAGGCCCCCTGAGACGCCGGGGCATAGGAGGAGCCTGGCTCTGACGGGGGAGGGGGAGGCGGAGGGGCAGCCTGGGCTCAGGGGGCCAGTGCACTCCTGCCTTTTCCGTGGACAATCTGAGCCTGGGAGCCTATACATTTCGGGCTTCCGGGATGCTACAGTCGCGACCCTGGGCTCCAAGGGAGAAAGGTGGGTATACGACTGCGTGCCCCTCCTCGCTTGCTGGCTCTGGAGTGGGGGTCTGAGGCCCCTGGGAGGCTTGTTAGGGGAAACTGAGTCCCTCTCTGCCAGGCCCCAGGGGTTCCCCTAGTGCCGCCCAAGTTCCCTGTCCTCTGGGACCCTGCCTCATGTCGAAGAGCGTTTAGGGCCTTCCTGAACGGGGCGGATACGCCGCCACCGGTCTGGGATGCGGGGACCCAACCCAGACCTCGCCCGGGCACCGTCACTGGCGAAGATTTTGGGGAGCCCCGTGCGATCCCCGGCATCAGCACCACGGGGCGCGGACAGCTCCTCGCCCCGGGTCACCCGGACCAGTGCGCTGCCTGCTTTCAGCACCTCCAGGGGGACAGCGCCTGGGGACAGGTCTTGACCCTGCCGTGACCCCCACGTAGGCCCCCGGGTACCCGCGCTGACCTCCCATCGCCCCGCGGCTCCCACTCACGTCCCCTCCCCGCCCGGGCGTTGGCTCCCGGGCCAGCTTGAGACCGCAGGGGATAGCCTGGCTATGGCCGCCCCGGGGGTCGCCGACGGCGCGGAGGTCTCCAGCAGACCGGGTCAGGCGCGCGGCCGCCAGGGCTCATCCAGGCCCCCGAAGCACCTGTGGCGCCAGCCCCGGTGCCCCATCCGCATCCAGCAGCGCCGCCACTCCGACCCCGACAACCCTTCCTGCTGCGACCCTACTCGGAGCACGCGGCCGGGCCTCGGGACCACGCAGCGCTCCTGGCCCACCTCCTTCCGGCAGCGGTAGGTGGGCGGGGCCTGTCGGTGCTGGGCGGGGCCTTCGTTTGCTGGGCGGGGCCTTCGTTTGCTGGGCGGGGCCTGGCATGCAGGGTGGGCACCTCGTAGTAGGGCGGAGCTGGTCTGATCAAGAGGCGGGACTGGTCGGGGTCTCGATAGTGGGCGGGAGAAGTGTTGATGGACAAGTAGTGGGAGGGGCCTGGAAGGCAAGGGTCTTGGGCTGCCCCGCACAGCGGCTCTAGGTAAAAGCTGTGCCTATCCTTGTGTGTTGGTACTGCCTGTAACACTAACACTCAGGAGGCTGAGGCAGGAGAATCGTGAGTTCGAGACCAGCCTGGGCTACGAAGTGAGCTCAAGGCCAGCCTGAGCTGCATAGTGAGACCCTGTCTCAAAGAGACAAAAAAGACAAAACAAAACACAAAAAAACCTCGGAGACGGCAAAGACAGAGATAGGCAATATAGTTCCTGCTGCTGAGTGGGATCTCAGCCCAAGGAGGAGGGTCCAGGGATGGACAGCAGGCCTCTGGGCAGGAGGAGGGTTCCTCAGGCCACACCAGGGCCCAGGTTCCTGCCCAGGCGGGGTGAGAAGTGTATGGCTCCTCTCAGATCTCTTGGGTCTGGACCCACCCAGAACTACTGATTTCTCACTTGATCAAACCTGGCTTGTTACCCCTGTCAGGCCCTAGGGAGCATCCGTGCGAGCGTCTGGGCCCCAGAGGGAGCTGTGGTGCTGTCCCCAGGTGCCCCAGGGCCTGGCCCCTCCCCTAACCTCCTGGTGACTCAGGATTTTCCGTTTTCGAGAAGGAACAAACAGACTCGGCTGGGCGGGCCTGGGGTGCCTGAGCGTGCTCTGGAAGGCAGGCATGGTAGGGCTGCTTCTGGGCCAGACCAGTGTTGAGGCCAGTGTGTGGACACATGTGCGTGGGTACTGGGTGGTGGACCTCCAGGGGAACCATGCGAAAGCCGAGTTCAGGACCAGGTGTGAGGCTCAGCCTGGGGGTTGGAAGAGGTGGGCAGGGAGTACAGGGAAGGGTGTGCCAAGGAGGAGAAACAGAATGTGCACAGCCTCGCTTGGAGGAGGGCTGTGCTGTGACAGAGTGGGGAGGAGCATCCTGTGCAGCTCACACTTAGGGAGCTGAGGAAAAGGGTGGGGAGTGGCAGGCCGGGCCCCTGGGAGGTGGATTCAGATTCAAGGACAGAGATCCCATCCCCAGCACTCTCTTCCCCTAAAAGAAAGAAAGGCACCTAAGCTTCCCATCTCCCTTCTCTCTGGAGCCTCCTGGTTGTGGAACAGTCAGGCTGAGGAAGTCAGGGCCAGGGCGCAGTGAGGGCACTGGAAGGGGTCCCCTCTTTCAGCTCTGCCCCTCTCCCTGCTGGGCTGGGGCCCTGTGTCCCGGCCCCAGCCTCCCTTCTCTGTGGCTGCTTCTCTATCACTCTGTCATCAAAGCTATTAATCACGGTACAGTCAAGACTCTTAATGAAATATTCTAAATGCGATCTCCTAATAAAACACTAAGAACACAACAGCTGCCAGAGCACCAAGGCAGCTCAGGCTTGGGGCCTGCAGAGGGCGAACAGCCAGGGCCCCGCTGCAGTGAGCGGCCCAGGCTAAGGAGCTTTCCTTCCAGGCCCTGCTGCCAGCCCTGGGCTGATCCCGCCCTCTACCTCAACGGGAGTTGGAAGAACTGAGCACATTATGTTCCCCTCCCACCTGACAAATGGCCCTGGCCTCAGTTTCCCCCTGGGAATGCAGGACCAAGGGGCCCCTCCCACCAACCTCCTTGGCCAGTGTCTCACCAGGCAGATTCTGGCGACCTCTGTCCCCAGGGAACAGCTATTATTAGGTCTGGTCTGGGAGCAACAGATGGTATTTCTGTCTTAGGGACAGAGAGATCGGGGTCTCACCAGGTGTCTGGCTTTGGAGCTTCCTATGTGGGTAGGGGGCTCCTATGCCCCCTCGTGCAGCACCATGTGCCCCTTGTCCCATCAGCTCAGAGGTGCAGTCTTGTTCCCAGTGTGGGTCAGTGGCCCCAGCGGAGGGTCTTTTCTCAGATTCCCAAGAATAGGGCCGCTGGGATGCGACGTGCCTAGGACGCTCCGGGATTCAGTTTCCCTCGTTGTGCAGCAGACAGTGTGGGCCGACCTGGCGTCCCAGAATCCCTTGCCCAGGCCAGAGGGGCTCTCCAGGGCAGGGAGGGCCAGTGCCGGCGGAGGCGCGGCAGGATAGGCACTGCGGATGTTTGTCCAGCGCGGTGGGGTCTGGGGAATGTCAGCACAGGTGGGGGCCGCTGGGGATCTGGGCTGGGAGGGGCGCTGGATCCGGGCCCGCTGGCCTGCAAGGAGGTCTGTGCTCATCCCCCTTGCTCCCGGACTCAGTTTCCTCACCTGGTAAAGGGCAGACGGTTGCTGGGCTTGGGGGTTTCTTTGTCCTGAAACATGAAGGGGGCCGGAGACTCCAGGCGAGGGGTGCTCCCCCAAGCTTGGGGAGTGCGCGCTGCAGAGAGAGGTGGCGTCAGAAGGACGGCAGCTGGCCTGGTGCCTCAGTTTCCCCGTCTGGGTCCTCAGGCAGCGGTGGGCGGAGGCGGGGCGGCCCCTCGCACGCCCCCGACCCCGCCTACTGGCTGACCACAAAAGTCTCCGCGTCCCAGCAGCGGCCAGCCTTCGTCCTTCGCGTCCTAGCTATGCAGGGCCCTACTGCACCAGCCGCGGCCCCCGGGTCTCCCCGCGGGTCCCCACGCAACTCCCCCGGGCTCTTCAGGAAGCTGCTGGTGAACCAGAGCATCCGCCTACAGCGCCGCTTCACGGTGGCGCACCCGCTCTGGTGAGGGCCGGTGGGACCGCGCCGTCCCCGACACAAGGCTGGGTCCTAGGACGGTTGGGCAGGGCGGGTGGGACTCACGAGCGCCCTTTTCCTGTCCCCTCCCCTGCGAGGGCCGTATCTGCCTCGGTCTGTGTCCCTCCGCCCACCGGCGACACACCCAGGGCACGGGGCGCATCCCTTCCCAGCCTGCCGCCCAGCGGGAAGGGCCGAGACTCACAAGTCCTCTAGGGCCTGCAGCCCCGACAGGAGGAGGGGTGTCCCCGGGGCCTGGGGCGTGGCTGAGCTCTAGGTGTCCCCGGAAGGACCCCAAGTCAAGGGGACACATAGGCCAAGCATGGCCCAGAGCCTGCAAGTCAACTTAGCTAGGTCCTGGTCTAAGGATGAAGTTACAGCCCTGGGTTCAAGTCCTTCCATGGGAAGCAGCTATGACCAAAGAGGTTGGAGGGAGGGGTTGGGGAAGGGCTGGGACCTGAGTTCACTTGGGTCAGATTTATACTTTGGCAGTGGTAAGTAGCACCGTACCTCAGTTTCCCCGTCTTGGCAGAAGATGCAGTTGACTCTGACTCAGTTTCTCCACATTGACAGCAGCAGCTGACTTTGGGCCTCAGCTAGCCCATCTGTCCCGGTGCTCTCGGTTCTCTGCCAGGCCCATGGGGACACTGAGGAACAGGACAACCTTTCTCTAGGGTCACACAGCCAGACAACAGCATCTGGGGAAGGAGCAGACTACTCAGCCTGAAAATGGAGTGAGGGGCATCAAAGTGCCTTCCAAGAGCTGTGTGGTGGCGTAAGGGCGCCCAGGAGGCACCCAGAGGACCGGAAGCTTAGTGTAAGGTCGGGCCCAAGCCCAGTTCCAAGGCCCGAGACCACTGGGTCTCCTGCCTCAGTTTACCCGTCTGGCCAATGAGCAGCTGCGCATTCTGTCTGCGTCATGGACCAACCCTGACCCCGCTGCTGCTCAGGCTAAGTTTAGAACAGAAAGAAAAACAAGATCCCCTGCACCCTGGAAAATCCAGGCCAGCCCTTAACCCTTACTGCCTGGGATTGGATTCGAACCTGGGACCCTGAGGCAGCTCCTAGGATCAGTTTCTCTTTTTGTGACTACGTGCATTTTCTTGTAACCCTTGGGAAGAGATGAGAGAAGGGGAGAGGTCGGGGAGATGGCTCCATGGAATAAGCGCTTCCCTGGCCAGCGCAAGGCAGGTCCTCTCTGCAGGGCAGTCTTGGGGTTCCTGAGGTCCCTTAGGGCATGTCCACCCAGACTTGCCTTCCAGGCAAGGAAGGGTTAATAATCCCCACCTCAGGAAACTTCAAGGAACCCGAAGCAGTTAGGAGGAATAGACCTAGAGGAGCGGAAGCTTCCCAAGCAAGACCGGAGGAAGCAGAATACACCGACCCAGGCCCTATGCCCCCAAAGCCGGGCAAGCCTGGCCGGTGCCGGACGTAACCGAAGAAGCACGAACTCATCCGAACCCAACCGGTACTGTCGCAAGCAGCCGAAACTGGCCGAACTTGCCCCGGCCGACACTACAAGACAGGTCCAGTGCAATGTGACCGGATCTCATGGAGATGCGGCCTCGCTCCTGTCTGAGCCAAATGGGGCGGGCTGCCCCTGCCCGTAGCCGCTCGACCTGGCCGCTCTGTGACCTTTAGAAAGGTCACGGCAGGCCTAATGGACCCTGGCCGTCAGCCAGCAGCGCCACGTCGTGCCTGGTCCCAGTTCCTCTCTGCTGCCTCTGCCCACACCTTCTCAAAAACCAGGGACCCAGCAGGGCATGGGGATGCACACTTGTGATCCCAGCACTCAGGAGGCTGAGGCAGGAGGCTTATCTCATGTCTCAGGCCAGTCTCTGGCCCTCCAGAGTTTCCAACCCCACTGCTGCTCCCTAATCCTTGCCCCACATCCTCTTCTCTGACCCCAAGAGGAAAGTTTCTCCCCACCAATCAAGCTGTGGCTGGGGAAGTGAGGCTTGAGGGCTGCATGGAGCAGGTGTGGGGCAGCTGGACCATCCAAATACCCAAGCAGCTGGGCGGCTAAACCTGTGCAAATGCCTGGGATGGGAGAAGCCAGACCCGGGCTCACTGCGGAGGGCTCTGGGAACCGCGAGATGAAGGCGTGGCCACCTGGGTGGGCGTGGCCATACATCCAGGGCGGAGCCAAACTGGCTCTGGAGACTACTGCCCTTTCAGCCCAGGATGCCCTGCTTTCACCCCTAAAAGCCGTTGGGGATGGACTTTGACAGGCCCACTTAGACATGGGGCAGTGTGGGTCCAGAGCTGCAGAGACTTTGTGGGGACATCTGAACTGGGCCCAGACAGACAGCCGAAGCCACCCTCTCAAACCACCTGCACCCTGGGAAGAGCGAAGACACCGCCAGGCACCCGGCTGTGGGATCGCTGTTGCCTGACTGCTGTCTCTTCCCTCTGCCTCCAGCTTTGACCTGGACAATGGGCCTTCGAGTGGCAGGGCCACCCAGGCCCCCGGCTCGCACAGCCAGCGGCGAGAGTCCTTCCTATACCGGTCAGACAGCGATTATGAACTGTCACCAAAGGCCATGTCTCGGAACTCCTCCGCGGGCAGCGACCTGTGAGTTGGGGCTGCCGGGGTGACCCTTCCTGCGCTTTTCTCCCCCCCCCCTTATTCTCCAATTCAGGAAACTCCCACAAGGCATTTTCTTTTCTTTTGTTTTATTTTGGCTGAACCAGTGATTGAAATCAGGTCCCCGCACTTGCCAGGCAAGTTCTTATTCCACTGAACTATCTCTCCAGCCCCTGATGCACCTTCTGAAACAGGTTTTCCAGTTTAAGTAAGAGTTTGCCAGGCAAATTTATTCAGTCGAGTGTGCAGCCCATTGTATCAGTGGGTATTATTCACAGTAAGCAAACCAGCATTTGAGCTTCCTGGTAGCTTAATGCAAACAGAAACAATCATTTCTGTCTGAGTCTGCGGAGACTGCGCGTGGCTTTGGCACCCAGTTTTCCATGTGTGAGACACTGAACGTGGTGACTAGGCGTGGCCGGGGGTCTCTGGTGGAGTCAGCTGAGAGGCCCCGGGCTCTCCCTGACTGTGCTGTCCCCGCAGACACGGAGAAGACCTGATTGTGACGCCCTTTGCCCAGGTGGGTGTCACCCTGCCTCCTGCTGGGAAGCCCGGGTGGAGCGGACCCTGCTCACTGACGCTGCCTCCCGCAGGTCCTGGCCAGCCTGCGGACCGTGCGCACCAACGTGGCCTCGCTCACCCAAGGCCAAGGCAGCAGGACAGTCCGGTAGGCAGCGTAGAGGGGGGGCGGGGGCGGGGCTGGGCTCACCGGGGTCCCTGGCAGACGTCCTGCAAGATGTGCCATCTGGAGGGCTGCGCGGAGGCGCCCACTTCCGTCCCAGTATTGGGAGGCTGAGACAGGAGGGTCACAGCTTGAAGTCCACTTTGAGCCAGGCATGGTGATGCACACCTGTAATTGTAGCACTGGAGAGGCTGAGGCAGGAAGATCACTGAAAGTCTGAGGCCATCCTGGGCTACATAGAGAGACCAAGATCAGCCCAAACTACATAGCAGTACTGCCTCAATAAATAAATAAATACTCCAAACTGGGGCAATTTAGTGACTTAGGAGACTGTCTCAAAAAAAAAAAGGGCTGGGATGTAGTTCAATGTAAAGGCCCTAGGTTCCAACCTCAGTACACCAGAAATCCCGAAAAAGACAGGGAAGAAGAGACAGAAGAGACAAGGGGTGGGCAGGCAGGCAGGGCTGGGGGCTTCTAGGCCTGGCGAGTTGGGGGCGGGGCTTGACTGCTTTGTGGGAGTGGCCTGGTGCAGGCCTACTGTTCTAGGGGTGGAGTCTGGCTGCCTTGGGGCGGGGCCTGGGGCAGAGTCCCTGATTTTCCCTCCTGTTGCCACAGGCCAGCCTCTGACTCTAGCCCTTCAGTTAGCGGCCAGCCCCCTTCAGCTGCAGGTAAAGCCCTGTCCCCAGGCTCCCCCAGGGCCACCCGTGCCCAGCTCGCTGTGACCTTGAGCCCCAGCGCTGTGGCTCTTTGCCATTTCGCCCCTCCTTCAATGTGCCCTGCTTTGCCACCCAGGCCCCAGCACCCAGCACGCATACCTACACCGCACACCGGGGGAGGTGTAGGGACAAACCCTGGCGCGGGGCTGGCTGGGCAGGGCCAGGCTCAGCTCTGACGAGCTTGCCCGCAGAGGACGCTGCGCAGCCGCTGGCGCTGGAGACGCTGGCGGAGCTGGACTGGTGCCTGGACCAGCTGGAGGCGCTGCACACGCGGCATTCGGTGGGGGACATGGCCTCCACCAAGGTGAGCGAGGTGACCATTCCCGTCCCCCGCCCAGCTGACACACCCGGCCCTCACCGTTCCCTTGTCACCCACAGTTCAAGCGCATGCTGAACCGAGAGCTGACTCACCTGTCGGAAACCAGCCGCTCTGGGAGCCAGGTGTCCGAGTACATTTCCCGGACCTTCCTGGGTGAGCTAGGGAGGAACGGGCTATTTTTGGGTGGACAGCTGGGGCTGTGAGGTATGAGGAGAAGTTTGCCGTTGGAGGGTACCAGAAGCCTGGGTCTCCAGCCTGGGAGATGGGACAAACACTGCGCTCCAAGAGCCACACCTAGCAGACGTGGGCACTGAAGCAGCCTCGCTAGAGGAGAGGGCAGGATGGGGCTTTGGAGACAACTCAGAGGGCGGGGCTGGGCTGCGTCCAGGGCTGGGACGCAGCTCCCGCCCCCCGCAGACCAGCATGCAGATGTGGAGCTGCCCCAGAGGCCTCTGTCCGAGATCCCAGCCCTTGGGCTGCCCCAGCCTGGCTTGTCTTCAGTCATGGTCCCGCGCTTTGGGGTGCAGACGGACCAGGAGGGACAGCTGGCAAAGGTGGGCGATGGAATGGCAGGGCGGGCTCTGTGAGGGCTCTGCAATGCTGCTGCAGCCACTGATGGTCACCTTTCAGGAGCTGGAAGACACCAGCAAGTGGGGCCTTGACGTGTTCAGGGTGGCTGAGCTCAGTGGGAACCGGCCCCTGACGGCCATCCTGTTCAGCATCTTCCAGGTACTGCTTGTGCTTCTCACATCCCAGGGTTTCCTCCTGTTCTTCGTCCCAGCACCTCAGGGACACGTACCCCTCCAAGCTTCCCTGATGCTCTTGAATAGTAGGGTAATGAAGGATGAATAGGAGTTCACTAGGTTGAACAGTACATTGTCTACAAGCCTCAGTCCTAGACCTGGCTTTAAAAAGAGCCCTGAGCCCTGAAGAGAACAGTCCTGGAATGGGGAGTGGAATGGAAGAGGTCAGAGACTGAAGAGGCTCGGGAGAGAGAGCAAGGGAGGGCATCCTGCAATAGAGGGTTTTGAAAGCCATTTAAAAGTTCAGAAGAGGGAGCACCAGGCTCTAGAGCCTCCAGGACTGAGGGCCTGAGGGCCTATCGTGGCCCAGGAACGGGACCTGCTGAAGACCTTCCAGATCCCGGCGGACACGCTGGCCACCTACCTGCTGGCGCTGGAAGGTCACTACCATGCGGACGTAGCCTATCACAACAGCCTGCACGCTGCCGATGTGGCGCAGTCTGCGCACGTGCTGCTGGCCAGGCCCGCTCTCCAGGTACCGCTCCGCTCCTCGCCGTAGGTAGGGGAGGGGCTTGCGGTAGGTGGGTGGGGCCACAGCCCCCCTCACAGCCCGCGACTGCGCAGGCGGTGTTCACAGACCTGGAGGTCCTGGCTGCCATCTTCGCCAGCGCCATCCACGACGTGGACCACCCTGGGGTCTCCAACCAATTTCTGATCAACACCAGTGAGTTGGGGGTGGGGCCTGGGCCTGACCCTTCTTTTCACACACACAGCTACGCAGACAGAGCCGAATGAAACGCTCCCCTCTATGCACTCAGGTTAGGGTAAGGGCCCTGGTGACTTTGGGGAGGAGGAGGCATTTTTAGGTGGGCCTTTCAAATGTAGGTAGGACTTCTCCAAGGAGTTCGAAAAGCTGCCTTTGGGCCGAGGGGAGTTTAGGCTCTTGGCTTCCCACAGAGTCGGAGCTGGCCCTGATGTACAACGACATCTCCGTGCTGGAGAACCATCACCTGGCGGTGGGCTTCAAGCTGCTGCAGGGCGAGAATTGTGACATCTTCCGAAACCTCAGCGCCAAGCAGTGGCTGAGTCTGCGCAGGATGGTGATCGATATGGTGAGCGGGGCGGGGCGTCGCTCGTCCGCGCTCACACCGCACCAGGCCCAGGCCCAGGCCCAGGCCCTCGCGGTGCGTCCTCGCCACGAGTCACCAGCCCCGTGGGCGCTGCCCTCAGGCTGGGACCACCGCGCGCAGTTTCACAGGCAAGGTCCTGGAGCCCAGGGCCGGGCCCTCACCCCTGTCCTTGTGCCCCCAGGTGCTGGCCACTGACATGTCCAAGCACATGAACCTGCTGGCCGACCTCAAGACCATGGTGGAGACCAAGAAGGTGACGAGCCTTGGTGTCCTGCTGCTGGACACCTACGCTGACCGCATCCAGGTGCCGGGAGACTTCCGCCTATGCCTGCTTCTCTTCCGGAATGTGAGGGCGGCCAGGCTGGGCCCAGTCAGCACCGTGAGCCTTGGTTCCCGCAGGTCCTACAGAACCTGGTCCATTGTGCCGACCTAAGCAACCCCACCAAGCCGCTGCCAATCTACCGCCAGTGGACGGACCGCATCATGGTCGAGTTCTTCCAGCAGGGGGACCGCGAGCGCGAGTCCGGTTTGGACCTCAGTCCCATGTGCGACAAGCACACGGCCTCAGTGGAGAAGTCCCAGGTACGCTGGCAAGGTCCTCACACATGCCTAGCGGATGCTCTGCCCCTGAGTTCCCTCTTAATTTCAACAGTGAGTTCTATGAATGGGGTTTTACAGGTTAAATAGGAGTTGGGTAATGAAACTCCAACAGTGGAAACAGTGTGGCCAAATGCACCAGGTATAGGGTGGTGCACCCACGGCTCACTGCCTGCCTGCTGCCCTCCCTGTGCCACTTTCCAGGTGGGCTTCATTGACTACATTGCCCACCCTCTGTGGGAGACGTGGGCTGACCTGGTGCACCCTGACGCTCAGGACCTGCTGGACACACTGGAGGATAACAGGTCATGGTACCACAGCAGGGTCCCCCGGAGCCCCTTGGACACTGTGGACTCTGGGCGGGGGACCCCCTCCAGGTTCCAGTTTGAGCTGACCCTGGAGGAAGCAGAGGAGGAGGCAGTGGTGGCTGCAGACAGCTCAGACACTTAGCTTGCGTTCCCCTGCCAGCGAGGACCTGGGCCCCTCCAGGCCCCTGGAGCCTCTGGGGAGCTGAGCCAGCCCAGGAGGGGATTCTGGCCTCTGTGAGCCGTGGGCCGGCTCTTTTGGGCCAGCTTCCCCAGCAGCCACTGCGGCTGCCACCCTGCTTCCTTTTTTCTTTCCCTTTGGTATTTTGGGAGCTGAGCCCAGGCTTGCACAGCGAGCCCAATCCCGGCCCACCTGTTACTGTCTTGAGATGCGGGTCTCCCTAAACCGCGGAGTTGCCAGGCTAATTTGCACGTGGGACCCTTGCACACCTCTCCCCCTCGCCTGTGCCCTCTCCTCCTCCCTCACCCCTGGCCCCTCGAGCTCTTCCCTCCCTTCCTCCCCTCCCCTCCATCCCCGTCTGCTTCTCCACTCCCTTCTCTCTAGCAGTCCTAGGGATGTTCCCAGCCATGCTAGGCAAGTGCTCGGCCTGCAAGCTGCCTGCCGACCTCCTCCCTAATAGGTGACAGGGCCGCTGGACGCTGGTCTGCTTGCAGGAGCTGCTCCAGGTTCTCCTTGGAGTCTGGGAAGTGTTTCCTTGCCAACCACAGCTGCGTCTGGGCCTCAGTTTCCCCTCCATGGCCTGACCCCAGGCCTTGCCTGGACTTTGGTTGAGGGGTGGTGCCTGTGACTTGCTGGAAATGTCATAGAGATTTGGGGCTGTTGGACCTTTCTCTGCAGTTTAGTAAACTCTGCAGGCCCGAAGACAGCCTCTGTTAACATTAGTGCCCCAGCCAGAGCTGTGTGGTGTCTGAAGTCTCAGCTTCTCAAGTAGGCCAGGCTGGCCTACTTAGCAACACAATGACACAATATAAAAAATAAAATGGCCCAGGGGCTCGGCTCAGTGGTGGGCACTGACCTCGTATACACCGCCCCTCCCCAAAAGACCTGCTTGATGGGTGGGCAAATTGATACACAGAACTGTGGTTTAAAGCTGGGCGCGGTGGCGCAGGCCTGTAATCCCAGCACTCGGGAGGCTGGGGCAGGAGGATTGTTGTGAGTTCAAGACCAGCCTGAGCTACAAAGTGAGCCAGCCTGAACTGCATAGTGAGACCCGGTCTCAAAAAGACAAAAAAAACAAAAAAAAAACAAAACAAAAAAAAAAAACAACTGGTTTATCCGCCAAGACCAGGAATCCAGGAGCCAATGTTGGCCAACAGCTCCCCCTGGCGGCGGCGGCGGGGCGCGCAGCGGCGCAAGGCTGGGTTCGAGCCCTGGGTCCAGCCCAGCTTGGGCGGCTTTCAGTGCTGCGAGGCCCGGAAATACACACACGATTGGCGTCATTCGGCAGCCGCGCTCGGGAAGCAGCTGGCTTCGATCATAAATATTATGATAACCGCGGCTGCTCGTCCTCGTCAGCACTGACGCTGAGGTTCCGCCCGGAAAGAACAAAAGCCGCCCAGGGCGCCGACTTGGGCCAGTTCCTCATCAGTGTCTAACGACAGGACTTTGGGGGGGGGGGGGGAAGTGCGGTGCATCTCCTCCCGTCCTGAGAGGTGAGGGGTGCTCGCTGCAGAGAGCTTGCAAAGGACGGGGGCGTGTGGACAGGAGCCAGTGCTGGAGACCGTTTCCCGCAGCGTTTCACCTTCCTGCCTTAAAATCCACCTGACCAACCCCAGAAATAATATTTTCTTTTTCTCGAGCTCCTCCCTCACCTCCAGGATCAAAGTCTGCACTCATTCGATCACGCATGATACCGCGGCACCTGCCTGGCACAGCTCACAGACAGATAGTGGATAAATTAGTCAGCATGGTTAATAAAAAGAATTTTGGGGCAACGCCTATGAGACCCATATGTCTCAGGAGCGATTCCTATTCTTCATTCCTTTTCTCCAATAAATTTTCCTGCATAAAACAAAAACAAAAGACTTTTTGGGTGGCGCTGAGGGCCCAGCCCAGGGCCTGCGCACTGAGCCACATCGCCAGCCCTTTTCATAATCTTACTTTCAGATGTTATGCGCGCGGGGCCTCCTACCACATTCCTCCTGCCTCAGCCTCCCAAGTGGCCACACTTACTCAACTATCACGCGCAGGCTGTTATTTTTATTTTTAAGCAAAACAGAAGCAGGTGCCCATGACAGCAGCTGCCTAGCCCCGGTGTTTCTGCAGCCGCCTGACTCAACCTCCCCTCCTCCCCGCGGAAGGCCCCGACCCCCATCTGGGCTGCGCATATAACTGCTATTTATGTTTTGTTTTTGTGAGTTTGCCCAGTCCTCCGCTGTGGGGTTGGGGAGGGAGATAAACAGGTCACCCTGAGAAAAGAGCCGGCCCCACGCGCGGGGCGGGGTGCGGTGGGCGCCCTACGCCTGGGCCGGGTGTAGCTATTCTGGGCTCGGCGCCCCCGCAGCCGGCAGCTGTCTACCAGCAGACGGCCCAGGCCAGTTGCACAGGGAGGGGACCCAGGGACTGGGTTCCGGTGTCCGCAGCTGTGCTGCAAAACGGAGGAGGGGCAGTCCGAGCCCGGGAGTGGGGTGCGGACCTGGGGTCTCCGTCGCCACAGTCTGACGATTTCCTCGAGGTTTCGGGACCACGCGTGGAGTCTCTCGCCAGCAGTCCGGGCTTTTGGGGGCTCTCTCCCGCATCCTTTCTTTTACTGCCTTGACTTCCTCTTGTTTTCCTGGATGAAAGGGGGGAGAAGGAAGGAGGGTTGGGGGCCCCATCCCCCTCTCTTTTCTGGGGACCGGCGTGAAGGGGGGCTGTCCTGATCTCAGTTCCTCCTTGCTTCTTACAACTTCAGACACAGGGAGGGTGCAATCTCTGCCAGCCCCCATTTTCGGGTAGGGTATTGCACATTGGGAACTGATGGGGTCCTCTCGACCCCTCTTTCCTCTTATTTGTTTTAAGCCCTAAACATTGGGGCATGGATCGATCATCTCCCGGAGTTCAGTTCTCCATTTCTGAAAGAGCAGGGGGCATTTAATAAGGAGTCTCTGCGCCTTGGACGAGGCTGGGGTGACAGGAGACGCGGACCTGGGGTGCTCGCTGGTGGGGAAGGAAGCAGTTCCCCAAGCACCGGATCAGGCGAGGCCTCCGCCTCTCGGCCTTTCAAATGCTGAGAGCTACCCTTGAAGAAGAGGAGGGAGTTCATAGCGTCTAATTGGCTAATTTGCCAGTCGCTCGAGTACTTAGACCAACGAAAAGCCTGATGGTAGCTTCGCCCCGGAGGCGGACGGAGGCGGAGCAAGATCTGGGGCCGCCCCCACGGATGGTCCAGGCCTGGCCACGCCCCCTCAAGCGTCAATCTGCGGGAGAGCTCTGCCACTCCTCCCTCTAGGAGCCGCTCCGGCCTAGCTTCTGGGAGAGGCTCCACCTCCAATTGGCGTCGCATCTCATTTGCATGATAGGCACCGCCCCACTGGCGTCACGCCGCGTCTGCAGGTGCGGCCCCGCCCCGCTCTTTGCAGGACGTCACCGCGGACTGCAGGGGCCGAGCTGTGTCCACACGCCACCGCTGCTGTCGCGCAGCCCCACACCAGCTCGGGGGGGCCCGTCGCCACCATCGCCGGAGAAGTCCCCGCCGCTCGGTCGCTGCCACTTGGGTGCAAGGCGAGGTGAGCTCCGGCGGCTGTGCGCCCCCGCCCGGGCCCGCATAACCTTCATTTGACTGCGACAGGGACGCGTCGGGGGACAGGGCAGACGCGCGCGGCAGGGTCGGGGTCCCGGGCGCCCCCACGCGCACCAGCGCCCCCAACGTGCACCCCCCGCACCTCCGCCCGGCGCTGCGGAGGAGGGGGAGGGGAGGGTGCGCCGGCGGGCCTGGGTGCGCGCGGAAGGCTGCTGCGTGCGCGTGCGCGTGGTGTGCACACGCGTGTGCGCGCGCACCTGTGCCCGGGGCTGTGTACACTTGTGCGTGAACCTAGGTCTGCCGGGATAATCTGGTCGGGGTCAGGGCCCCGGTGTGCGCCAGCTGCACAGTGTGCAGGGAAGCGCGTGGATGGTGCATGTGGGTACTTGGCCGTGTGCAGAGCTTCGCGTCCCGGTGGGTCTGCACGTACCCATGCTCAGGCTGACGTGTGGCCTTGGGGGTTCGCACACTCCTGTCTGCAGGGCGTGTGCGGCTGTGAGTGGTGCCAGCTGCACGTGAGTCGCGCACACCCCGCCCCCGCCTCTGTCACGTGGTGCAGCGGCCTCAGTGTGAGCTCTGAGCCCAGGGGCTTGGGGCCAGGGTGGCTGTAGGCTCTGGTGCACACCTTCCCAGGGACTGGAACACGTAATGGGGGTGGCCCGTCCCAGTCCCACTCTCCATCAGGTTTAGCCCCATCTGGGTACAGGGGTGTCCCTGCTCACAACTCCTTGAACCCCTCCTTGGAAAGCTTTCAAGGTCACTGTAAGAATGCTGTGGAAACCCACAGATACTGGGGTCCCCGTGGGGTTAGGGCAGGCAGCACCGCACAGCCCTCCCAGTGCTGCAGGTGGGGATGCTAGAGTCCTCCTCACACTGTCCCTTTGCATCCCCAGATGGCATCTGCCACAGACTCTCGCTATGGGCAGAAGGAGTCCTCAGACCAGAATTTCGACTACATGTTCAAGATCCTGATCATCGGCAACAGCAGCGTGGGGAAGACGTCCTTCCTCTTCCGCTATGCCGACGACTCCTTCACGCCCGCCTTCGTCAGCACCGTAGGCATTGACTTCAAGGTCAAGACCATCTACCGCAATGACAAGAGGATCAAGCTGCAGATCTGGGTGGGTGGCAGACCCTTCTCACACACGAGCAGTCCGGTGCCTCCCATCCCTTTTCATTCATGCCCAACCTGGCCTGGACCGGGTGTGCGGATCGTGGCTCCGACCTTTGACCTCAGCCTTGCTGGGTGTGAGGCCCTGCTGGGTCTGGTTCTCTGAGATGGCGCCCTCTGAGGCTAGAGAGCAGCATCTGTTGGAGGGTCCCTCCTCAGTGCCCATCACTGCCTGCTACTTCTCCTCAGGTGTATGATTTTTGTTTTATTTTTTTTTTTTTTTTGTCTTTTTGAGACAGGGTCTCACTATGCAGTTCAGGCTGGCCTTAAGCTCACTTTGTAGCTCAGGCTGGTCTCGAACTCACAACAATCCTCCTGCCTCAGCCTCCCGAGTGCTGGGATTACAGGCATGCGCCACCACGCCCGGCTTGATTTTTGTTTTAACACAAGGTCTTAAGAAGTCACTGATGTATCCAGGCTGGGCTCGAACTTGTGATCTCCTGCCTCAGCGTCCCAGTGCCGGCATGATAGCTGTGTGCTGCCACCACCACGCCCGGCTCTCCTGGTCTCACACCACTCGTCACCCCCTTTTGTGCTCTCCTCTTTCTCCTCGCCCTCACTGTGCCCCCTCGCGTTGTACTTATGTGGCTGTTGCTGTCCCCGCTTAGCCCTATATTCCTCAAACCTACGTGCGGCCCAGCCCAGCCATGTTTGTTGAGTGACTGAGGGAGTCCTGGAGGCGAGGTGGCTCTGCAGGGTGGTCCAGGAGACTGCCAGCCGTCCCTGTCCCAGCGGGGCTGCACAGCTCAGCCACGCTGAGCCCTGGCTCCTCCCCACAGGACACAGCAGGGCAGGAGCGGTACCGCACGATCACCACTGCCTACTACCGTGGTGCCATGGGCTTCATCCTCATGTACGACATCACCAACGAGGAGTCCTTCAACGCTGTGCAGGACTGGTGAGGCCCAAACTGACACCCGAGTGGGAGAACGGAAGTCGTGGGCCCGAACAGGTCCTGTGGGGTGTGATGTGCCGGCTGGAATTCCTGCCCTGGGGATGCTGAGGCAGGAGGATCTTCATAGGCTTGAGGGCAGCCTAGGGTGCATAGTGGGTGAGACCCTGTGTCAGACATAAATGGTCAGAGCCTGGATCCTGGGGTGGGACGTGAGGCCTCACAGTGGCTACTCCCGCAGGTCCACTCAGATCAAGACCTACTCGTGGGACAATGCCCAGGTGCTGCTGGTGGGCAACAAGTGTGACATGGAAGATGAGCGAGTGGTGTCCTCGGAGCGTGGCCGGCAGCTGGCTGACCACCTTGGTGAGTGCCGTGCAGACCACACAAGGGGCGTGAAATGAGTCGCACTTAAGGTGTGTTATGAACCAGGACAGGGCATGGATTTGAATCTATCAATTCACACTTTCTGCAAATCGGTAGGGCCAGGAACCATTGAGATGGGTCTTGATGGATGTATAGGAGTTTATCATAGAGAAAGTGGTTGGTTTTGATGGCTCCACTGCCTGGCTTCATGTCAGGAGGTGCTGAGCCCCTGAAAGGCTCCTCACTTTGTGACTAGTCAGTCCATGGTGTAATGAGGCTGTGGCATGGGTAGCTGCAGGGCAGAGAAAACAGCAGAGGGAGAGGTAACGTGTGTTGTGTTGTGCTCTGTTGCTGGAACAGAGGGCCAGTTGGGGCAAAGGCCAGTCACACGGCCTGGATCAGAGCTGAGGAGTAGGGACTGTTAGGGCTCTGGAAGTGGAGGGAAATGTGGGTGCCCGGGTGCCCGGAGGGCAGCCGAACTGTCGCAACATGTGGCATCTGCTTCGCATGCCCCAGGGTTTGAGTTCTTTGAGGCGAGCGCCAAGGACAACATCAATGTGAAGCAGACATTTGAGCGCCTGGTGGATGTCATTTGTGAGAAGATGTCCGAGTCCTTGGACACGGCCGACCCTGCGGTCACAGGCGCCAAGCAGGGCCCGCAGCTCACCGACCAGCAGGCCCCGCCGCACCAGGACTGTGCCTGCTGAGGGCCCTGCCCTACCCCGTCCTGGGGGGGAGGGGAGTCCCACCCCACCACCCCACCCCTTATTTATTATTGTAGCTATTTATTTATTTATTGATGATGCCCCGCCCTGCTCCATGCAGCTCCCATCTCCCTGTTGGTTTTTCTAATCCCCCATCACAGTTGCTGGTTGTGCAGAGGGGCCAGTGACACCCGGAGTGGACTAGTCTGGTGACTGGAGGTGGCCGCCTGCCTGCCCTGGGCTCTGTGGGGCCCAGGCCACTACTCTGGGGACCCTGTGGACCAGGGGTCAGTGTCTGGCAATGACAGCCGGGTCCATACTCCACAGTCCCAGCTTCCTGGGTGGGTGGGGTGCCAAGGGCCCCCCAGACCTGTTCTGACGTCATGAGTGTCAAATGTGCCCCCCAGCCCCCTAGGAAATGTCATGACACCACCACACTCCAATAAAGCGAATGGACCACGCGGTGTCCCTGTGTGGCTGCCTGGGGCACTGGGATAGCAGTTTAATGGAGTTCTTGGTGTATGTCAGAGGCAGAAGGCTCCTCTGGAGGAGTGGCAGGGTGCCCTGGTCATGTGCCTAGAGCCTGGTCAGGGCACTGGTGAGGGTCTGGGACTCCAGGCTGGCCAAGCTGGGCCCGGAGAGGTGGGCTTACACTGAACAGCTGCACAGTTGAGACCAATCTGAGGCCCAGGACCCCCGCTGCTGGGGGAGTCAGTCCCCTTTTGGCTGAAGTGGGTCCCTCCAAGGTGGCTGTCATCCAGTTCTGGGCAGGGAAGTTCAGTCCCCAGCCTGGGGTGCCAGGGTCCCAGGGATCTGTCACATAGAGGTTTCAATCACTGCCAGCTAACCCCTGCACGCCCCTCTGCCAGTCACTGCACTAGGGGTGAGTCCCACTCGAGTCACACAGGGGTCGGGGGAGGACATGTGGTCACAGTGGCACCTGGTGCAACATCAGGCCGTGACTTCGGCACAGTCTCCCTCCTGCTGCATCTGCAGTGCCATTTGGGGCTGACACAGGTGTCTCTCCACACCCCCAGTAGTTCCCTGGTTGCCTAGGTCGCCCATGCCCACCGAGCTCACCCGATACTTAAGGTAGGACAGGTAGGTGTCCCAGCCCAGCGTCAGGCTGTTGACATATGTGACCCGGAACTGGGGGGGCACGAAGAGAAAGTTCACCAGCTGGGCAGCA
Organism: Ctenomys sociabilis; assembly: GCA_004027165.1. NCBI lineage: Eukaryota > Metazoa > Chordata > Mammalia > Rodentia > Ctenomyidae > Ctenomys > Ctenomys sociabilis. The sequence goes on from PVKA01003420.1 coordinate 27,159, forward strand.
GGCCACACGCACCAGTCAGCCTGCGGGGTGATAGGGTGTGAGGGGCGGAGCCTGGACCCTGGGGCGGGATCTAAATGGGGGGGTGCTGGGGGGCACCTCCCACCTTGTAGAATTCCCAGAATTTCTCCCGCAGCTCCTGGCAGCTCTGGCTCAGTGTCTGGCCCTCTAGACAGCCAAGGCCTGGAAAGGAAACCAAGTGTGGAGGCCACGGGCTCCCGCGATGGCAGGATGACCACGGCAGATGTGACGAGCTGAACAGCAGGGTGCAGTGACAAGCAGCGAGGCACTCAGAGGCGCTCACACGCGCAAACATGGGCCCTGGAGGAGCCAGGGGTGGGAAGCCCATCTTGCAGGCTGGGCACAGGCCTCGGGCTCCTCCCATCAGCTGTGCTGCCGCTCCGGCGTCCCCACCCCCACCCGGGGCGTCGCAGGCCCCCAGCCAGGCCGGGTCTGTCCCATCTCCACCGACACGGGCGCCCCGGCCCAGGGCCTCTCAGCGCCATCGCTGCAGGCCCGCTGTCGTCCTTACCCAGGAAGTACCAGGCACCCAGCAGCGGCGAGGCCACCAGTTGGTCCACGAGCACCTTCCTGACGACGTTCGGGAGGCCGCGCAGGCCGGCGGCGGGGAGGACGCGGTCCAGCCACAGGTACCAGTAATGCAAGAAGGGGCCCATGCTGCAGCCCACGGCGAACATGCGGGCTGGAGACGGGCAGGGTCAGTCGCTGCAGCCCCCGCGCCCTCTCGGGGCCGCGGCACGACAGCCCCGCGCCGAGCAAGACCGGGGTGGAGGTGCCGGGGTGCCGCAGGCAGACACCAGGGAAGGCCGGCAGGGTCCCGGGGTCTGCCACGGGTCAGGGATCAGCTGTCTGGCCCGGGCTCTCCGAATCTGAGCAAAGGTTGAAGGGTGACAGTGAAAGAGCAGAGTACAGCCCTCACCTGAGCGCCTCGGGCTGAAGGTCTGATCCGGCCGCGCACGGATCTCCCAGGCTTGGCGCGCGCCGTCCCCGGCCGCCATGAGCACGCCGCACCCCAGCGTGTTGGTGACGAGCAGCGCGCGGCCCTGGAACAGGGGCTGCCCCGCCGCCCAGACCCCGCGCGCCCACCGCCAGGACCCTGGCGCCATGGCCAACCCGCTAAGACCGGCGTGCTGCCCCGCCCCAGTTGCCCTGGCCAATCGCGAGTCCCTGCTGCGCTCCTAGGGGCCACCCACACCGAAGTTCACCAATCCACTCTGTCTTCCCGCTCCGCTCACCCGCTCTAAGTGGCATTGACCAATCGATAGTCGTCTCGGGCACGCTTAGCCCGCCCCCAGAAGTACTGGCCAGTAAAAAGTAGGCATAGTTTTGCAAGATCGGTTGATCGCAAACCAGAATGTGCACCGCCTCCTTAGCTGGTGGACCAATCGCAAATATGCGTCACTCAGCCACGTGGTGACGTTGCATCTTCGCATCCCGGCTCCTTTATAAACTGGCCGAGGGATAACCGTAGCTACACCCCTGCTTGAAGTATTAGCCAACCGCAAACAAGGACTGAGCGAGCAAATCAGGGCTCGTAGCCCCGCCTCCTAAATCGAAAGTGGCCAATCTGAGGCAGGCCCCGCGCTCTCGGATCTAGTTGCCAGGCAGATACAGATTTCTTCTGGAGTTACAGGATAGTCGGTCTTGTGACCTACGCAGTTTTAGGAGGTGGAAGTCCATCTATCTCTTCTTCAAGCAGGGGGAGAGGGACCTGGGGTTTTGTGAGAGTTGTCCAATTGCAGCTAGGTTTTTGCATTGACCTTCTTGAAATAATAGTAATAAAAGCAGCCGGGTGTTGTGGTACGTGTCTGTAATCCCAGCACTAAGAAGGCTGAGGCAGGATGATCTCTCTGAGTTTGAGGCCAATCTGGGCTACATAATGAGATTCTGTCTCAAGAAACCAATGGAAAGAAATAAAAAGAAAGAAAGAAAGGAAAGACCGGAAGAGGTGGCACAGGCTCGTAATCTCAGCTTCTTCAGTCGCTGAGGCAGAAAGATTGGAAATCCAAGACTAGACTAAGCTAAATCCTGTTCCCAGATAAAATGTTGAAAAGGCCCTAGAGGTGTAGCTCACCGAGAAGAAAGTACTGTGTCTGCATTCTCTCTCTTTTTTTTTCAAGCTGTGGCAGGTTTTATTAATGAAAAATTCTGCTTTGATTATTTTTCACCAGTCTGTTCTGGCATGCTTCTAATGATATCAGAATCACCTGGATCAATGATTGCCAGTGTGCATACTCTGGTATTTTCCACGTGCTTTGCCCAGTTCGATATTATTGCCGCTGTAGTGGTGGACACCAGTTTTAGCCAACACGGCATAGTTCTGTATCTCAGATTTCCTCAAGGCAGGGCAGTGGTTGGCAAGGACGACCAATTTCGCTTTGCCCTGTCTGATCGTCTTCAGCGTCTGCTTGTACCCCAGCACGTATTTTCCACTTTTCATAACAAGTTGGAGCCTAGAG
>PVKA01003420.1:29735-110217 GCA_004027165.1 Ctenomys sociabilis
GTCAAGATGGCCTGGAGCGAGAACAGGTGTGTCTGCATTCTCAAGACGCTGGGTTCCTCCCCAGCACTACAAAAGGGAATAATGGATAAGAATAAAAGTTCTGGAGGCTGGGGGATGGCTCAGTGGGATTAGTGCTTTCCTGGCAAGCACGAGGGCTTGAGTTCAACCCCTGGTCCTGCAAAAATAAATAAATAAATAAATAAAAGCGCTGGACACTCTTTGGCCACTTGCGACCAGAATTAATGTAATTCACGTCTTAGTGACTTTGCGCGGTGGCATAGGCCAGTGTATGGTCCTCTTTTTGCCCTTCTGTGTTCTTGGAAACTGTGTCTCAGTGGAGGTGCTTGTTCTCTGCGGTTCATGGCGTTGTCCGCGGGCCACGTCCTGTCGCCATCCGTTTTTGCGTGGTCCCTCAGCTAAAATGCTTCTCACACGGTATGTCTCAAGGAAAACACAAACACTAAATCCACACTAAATGAATTTATTATTTTGGGGACAGGGTCTGAACGTGTTGAGTCCAGGCTGGTGCCAAACTCATAGCCTCGGGGCGTGCTCCTGCTTCAGTGTGTGCTGGGGTTGGGCGGGTGCTACTTCGCGCTAAATGTACATTTGTTTTGGCTCGGGATTTATGAGATAGGGACACACTATCTTGTCCAGGCTGGGCTCACCCTTTTTTTTTGTATTTTATGGAAGGGTCTACACTGTGTTCAGGGTTTCACTACTAGATCAGACTCACAGTGATCTGCCTGTTTACAGCCTCCCAAGAGCTGCAATACAGGTGCGTGTCAGCACACCCACTCTCAATCGCCCTCTCAGCATGCCCTGGGGGGCAGGGCCCCAGCGGCCTGCTGGGGGATGGAGCCCCTGGCCCCTCCACCTGCTTGCAGGTGCTTTAATCCGCTGAGCTATTTGGCCAGCCCTCGCCCTCTTGTAGATCCTCCTGCATCAGTGAGGCTGCACCCCACACCTGTCTTTGACTTGTCTCTTAGCCAGCAACCAGTAATCCACTTGTAGATTACTACGTGGCCCCAGGGGGAGCCAAATTGCTAGTACCGGATAATGGATGGAATCAGAGCAAAATACAGAATGAAAGAAAGCAGAGGTAGCTGGAGGTCTGTGTAGGAGCAGTGTGGTGCTCCTCAGCTAGGCAGGTGGCCTGGGTTCAGGGAGGGCTGAGGCCCGGCCTGGAGGGGTCAGGAGAGCCTGCATGAGGGCCAGCGGGCAGCTGAGCTGAGGAGCAGAGCGAGCAGGAGGCCCCGCCCGGCCTCAGCAAGGCCACCTCAGACTGGACTTTGCCCAGGCTGGAGCCGAGGCGGGAGCCGGGTGACAGTTGAGCGGCTTTCTGGTGAACTCATTTGCTCTGAGGCCGGCCCCCTCGCGGGCTGCAGCCAGGCCTTGGGCCTGGGCAGCCCCCCAGAAACCTTCTCCTTTCCAAGAACACGCCGACTTCCCCCTTTGCTGCTAGCCCCCTCCGTCACCGCAGGAGGAACAATGTCTTTCTATTGGGGGGAGCAATTTCTTGGCTAAGCTGGGCTTGTGCCTGAGTCAGGGCCTCTGTTGGCAAAGGGTTCTCAGCCCCTTCAGGGAAGCCACAACTTCGGAGGGGTTTGTTTCTTTTTATTTTAAAACTTGAGGTAGCCACTTTGGAGTTTTTCCCCCAAGATGCAGTACAGTCTGTCTCCTGAGTACCAGGGCAGGGCACCTGAGCCCATGCGGGTCAGGCAGCTGCTATGGGCCGGGAAAAGGGGCTTCTCATCTGGCCCCTGAGGAGGCTGAGGCTCGCGGCCGGTCCAGTCTGAATTGGTGTATTCCACTTGGAATACACAGTGAGTCTCAAAAAACAAAACAACCCACAAAAACAAAATCCAGAAAGAATGAACCACAACAGCCAAAATGGTTTATTATTTATCAAATGAGCGTTCATTCAGCACCACTGTCCTCCATGCATGACCCAGAGCTCAGGAGGCGAGAAGTGTGGGCTCTGAAGTGGGGTGTGGGTGGCGGCTCTCCAGGGCGGGCAGGGGCCAGCTGCTCCTCCGAGGGCTCTGCAGGCCCAGCCGTCATCTGAAGCAGACTTCCCTGGTGGTGCTGCCCACAGATGAGCAGACGTCCGGCTTCTCCAGGCCCTGGAAAGGGGACACCTTGGAATCCAGCATTGCCACGGGACCCTGCCACCTTTGTCCCCAGCAGCGAAGCCACCCCAGGGCTCTGTGCCAGGCTTACCTGGTACAGCTGGCAGACCAGACTCAGGAGATGACCCTGTTCTTCCAAAGGCTTCTGCATGGAACAAAAGGCCCCACATCTTCCCCTGCCCCCTTCTTCTGCCGTGCTGCAGAGCCACCCCAGGGCCCTCTGTGTTCAGCTACCTCGGGTTTTAGACAGGGTCCCCTTAAATCACCAAGTTGTCCAGGCTGGGCATCCCTGGAGATCCTCCTGTCTCAGCCTGCCAGAGCACTGGGAAGCTGGCCCTGCATCCCCCCAGGACCTTACCCCGTTGACCAGGACCCAGGGCACATATTTATGGGGTGGCTGCAGATCCTCTGTGAGCTGCGCATTGTGGTGCAGGAGCTGCGTCCCTCGCTCCCCGGAGGTGCACGCCAGGATGCTGTCCACAGACACGGTGGGTGCGTATAGCTGGAGACACTGCGACAGGACAGGCCTTGCCTCAGCTTCCTCCCCGTTATCTCTGCAACTGTCCCTCGCTTCCTGACTGCCCACGAGGGGCGGCTGGCCCCGCCCCCCAGCAGCCGTGCCCATGACCAGAAGGTGCCCGATCTGTGTTGCCAGGCTCAGTGCTGTGCCTGCACCCCCACAGCAATTCCTTGTCCTCCGAGGATTTGGGGTGAGGGCCCTTCAGTGGCCTGGATGTTTGGTGAGTCAATACATGAGCAGGATAGGTGAATCATCGTTCAGGCAGTTATGGGCCACAGTACCCTGTCATCTGCATGTCATCTGCATGTTCCCGGCTCCCCTGGCAAACAAAGCTCAGATGGCTCCTTCAGGAGGTCTTCCCAAGACCTCCATGCCCCTGCCTTAGAGATGGAAGTTTTGCGCTGAAGCCCAGGCCGGGATCGCTCTGCCTCAGCCTCCCTAATGCTGGCAATGCTGATTCACAGCCCCTCTGTTCCTGCCCTGGAGTGAGGTCGGGGTCTCTCACCGGTGCCAGGTTTTTCTCCAGGTCATTCAGCTCCTCCAGGCAGACGATGGTGAGGAAGGCAGCGTTCTGCTCCAGCTGGTCCAGCACACAGGCCTGGCGGGGACAGCGTGAGGCTGAGGCTGGTGCCCACACCTGCCCGGCCGGCCCAGGCACCCCGGCTCACCTCCAACTTGTTGAGCATGCATTCCCGCTCCCCGTGCTGGCACTTGAACACCCACGTCCCGTTGACGCTGTGCTCCTGCAGGACACCAAGTTTGTGAGTGCAGTGGTGCTGGGGCCAGTGGGACCCTGCCCCAGCTTCGGTATCCCCAGCCGGCCTACCACGGCATTCCCGTAGGGCACCAGCGTGACGTTCAGGATTTCCAGCACCAGCAGCCAGGTAGGAAAGAGGTTGTGCACCAGGAACTCACGGCAGCCCATGCACAGGGCCTCATAGTACAAGGTGACGTTGACCGGGGGTGCTGGGGTCGCCCTTGGAGTCCTCTGCAGACACAGGCCATGCTCCTGGGGAGGATACAACTTCTACCATCTTCCCAGTCTGGGCTGCACCCTGCAGGGGCGCACGCTTGAGTGTGTGGCTGCAGTCCTATGTTCTAGACCTTGCCTGTGTAGCTCTGTGACCCTCCTGCCTCGGCTTCCTGAGTGCTGGGGTGGCAGGCATGTGCCCCACGCCGGGCAAAACCCAGCTTCTGACTCTGTCCGTAAGTGTGCCTCATTTCAGTTCCGTTGCAAAATGAACCTGACAGCTTCCTAACCCCAGGCCCTTATGCGCACTCACACCTGTGAAAACCCCTGGGGAAGCCCCCTGAAAGGCTCAAGCCTGCGTTCCACTGGGCTTGCCGGGCAGCGCATATCGCAAGTGCCTAGTGCCTGTGCTCAGTGTCCTCTCTGCCTCTGCACAAGCCCAGCCCCGCTCCCACGCACCCGTGACTCTTCTCCAGGGCGCACACTTCCGGCCGTCCCCGCTGTCCCACCAGAATGAGGGCGAGTGGCCCGGTCCAGGACCCCGCTCATGGAGAGGCCCATGTATACCACAGGCTCGGGAGTCCCGGGCGTGGGGCACCGGCCGAAAGGATGGGGCGCGGGGTCTGGTCCCCGGGTGTCACGCGCTTTATCGTTGTCCCTACCTTGCAGGCGGCCACCCCCTTGGACGGGGTCTGGGTCGTTGCGGGAACGCTCAGCAGCGACAGCAGCAGCAGCACAGATGGCAGCAGCTGTGCTGGGGCCATTTCGGCGGGACAGGACGGGACAGGAGCGGGTGGGGGTGCTGGGAGTTTAACTAGGCGGAGGCCCAGCCCCCGAGCTCTCAACCCCGCCTCTGAGTCCTTGGCCCCGCCCGAGCTGCACCCTCGTCACGTATCCCCCCGCCCATCACCCTCTGCTCCTGCTTCTCGCGGGTGTTTCGGGCTCGGGGAGGCCGGGGCTGAGCCGGACTGGGACGGCGGGGGACGGGTCCCCGGCTCCAATGCTCAGCCTGCATGTCAGCGCTGAGTCCTCCCGGCCTTGCGGCCCCACCCGGACGACCCCCTGCTGCGGCCAGGCCAGGCGGGGTGCCAGCTGGACTTGAAAGCAGAAGCGGGCAAGGGTGGGGCGCGCAGGTGGCCGCTGGCCTGGCCACTGAGGGCGGCGGCCGCGAGTTTCCGGGGAAACCGACAAGGGGAGGGCGCCGGGCCGTGAGCCAGCTCCGGAGGGGATGCGGGTCAGCACCCAGATGCCGCTGTGTAACGAGTCCCGCATGGCTCGCTTCACTTCTTCCTTTGCTCTCTTCCTGCGGGCCGAGGCTTCACGCGAACCCAACCGCGGTTCCCCCTCCACTCTCCAGTGCCCGTCTTTTTCGGGGTACCGCGGGGAACCCAGGAACGTCGCACCGAGTTCTCCAGCGCTCTTGTCAGTTTCTAGTTTGAGGCAGGAGCAGCCCAGGCCAGACTGGAGCTTGTGATCTCGCCCCAGCTTCGGGGGACCTCAGAAGGGGCCTGTGATGGGGAAGCTGCCCGAGGCAGTGCTGGGGCGGTGGGACAGGTGGCCGAGATGATCACCCCGCAAGAGCGGCAGCGGCCGCGGCCCGCGGCTGCGGCGCCAAGGGCTGAGCAGCGGACAGAGGGGCGATGGGCCGTCGTCAGAAACCTGGGCGGAAGGTACACGCTGTTCCCAGCGCTTTGGGAGGCGAGGCAGGAGAGTGGCAGGGGTGGGAAGGAGCCCAGCCTGGGCATCTGGCAAGGCTGTCTGTGACCATTCGCTCAGCGGCCCAGTGCCTGCCTGGCGTGGTGAGGTCCTGAGTTTGACTCCCGGTACCTATGTCCTCACAAAAGCAGGCTGGGACGTGGCTCGGCGTGCGGCCCGGGGTCCAGTGTGCAAATGGCACCCACCACACTGTGGGACGGGCAGCAGCTGGGGTGGTGGAGCCTAGCGGGGCTGGGGTCCATCCAGGGCAGGGCTCGGGGTGACCTTGGGCAGTGGAGGGCCAGGCTGTCTTGGCCGGCCTCAATAGCTAGGGACTGTCACTCCAGTGCGGCTTGTGAGACCAACGGCGCTGTCTTCCCCTGCCCAGGGTCCCCACGACACACGGCCACCTTGGTCAGTTTTATGTCATAGCGATAACAACGTACCGTACAAAACCTGGCCGGACAGACGGCCTGGGCTCAGGGCAGTGTTAGAAAAAACAGGGCTCCCTGTCCCAAAAGAGGAAAGAGTTTAACAGGAAATAGAAACCGTGATGGTGGAGCTCATGTCTTGCCCTGGGTGGGCGGGCAGTGTCCCTGGAGGCTGCGGAGGTCAGGGCAGGGCCCCGAGAGTATTTTGGGTTCTTCTGCTTCTGGGCCCGGCCCTTTTTCGCTCCTGTGGTGCTGGAGGGGAAGTTGGGGTGCGCAGGGCGGGACCTGCCCGGCCCGAGTCGCTTCCCGCCTGACCCCAGATCTATGGCTTCAGAGTGGGGGCCCAGGACCAGTGGGGGCAGGCAGAGGGGGCAGGGGGCCCAGTATGCGGGCTGGCGGTCAGCAGGCAGCGGTCAGCGGGCAGCGGGTGGGGGCGGCGGGCCGGGCCCGGGCGCGCGCACCGGATGCGCGAGTGTGACGGTAAGCGCGTCGTTGTGCTGCACGAGGGACGCGTGCTGGTAGTGCAGGACCAGCTCCTTCAGGGACCCGTACAGGTTGTAGGGCTCCGCGAAGCCGAAGCCGGTGGCGGTGCGGTAGATGACACAGTGCTTGGTGTCCCCATCCACCCTGCGCAGAGGGACAGGGGAGGGGTCAGGGGCCTCCCTCACTCCCAGCCCGGCCAGCAGGGAGGCTGCGGAGTCGCCTGGCGAGTGCACTCACACCACAGAGCAGGCGTAGCAGCCGCGCTGGCTGCTCTCCCGGATCAGGAACGTGCCATCCCTCTTGCCGCTCAGCATGCCCTCGGCCTGCGTGCGGTTGATCTTGCCCACATACCAGGTACGCTCCTCGTGGTGGGGGAGGTCTTCCTCGTCCTCCATCAGTGAGTAGTGGCTACAGGGAAGGTGGGGAGAGGTCCTGCTCACTTCACTCCTCAGCTAGCAATACTACCTGGAGAACTCCTAGTCATGCTTCAAAACCACCCAAATGGCCCCCCCCTCTAGCAAGCACTGCCTGTGCCCTTGTGGGGGGCCACTCACTCCTCAGTCTCGTTTTTGATCCCCAGCCACTCATTGATCTTCTTCTGCCGGGTGCCTTTCTGGGTGAGCCACCTGGGAGGAAGCAGAACGGTGACCCTGTGCACAGGCCACAGGCTCTGGATGCCACAGTCTGGCTCCCCCAGGGGTCCCCGCAAGGTAGGCCCCCTAAGAGAGGCAGAGGCAGGAATGAGTCTGCACCCCAGAGCTTTTATTTTGAGACAGGGTCTAAGTTGGGTAGGCCAAACTACCTGCCTCGGCCTCCTGGGCAATCGGGTTGGGGGTGGGGCCAGCGGCTGGGGCCCCCAGCACGGAACTCACAGGAGGTATTGGTCGCGGATCTTGCGCAGCTGCAGGAGGTCGGGCTTGAGGCTGTTCATGCGCTTGTCGATCTCGCGGTTGTCCAGGGCCTGGGCCCGCAGGTCCTGCTCCAGCTTCGTGCGGCTCTCATGGATCTCCGCAATGCGGGACTTGAGCTTCTCAGAGTTGAGCAGGATCCTGAGGGAGGGGCTGCTCAGAGAGGCCTGAGCGAGCAGACGCTGCTGCCCCTACCTCCCTGCCTTCTCTCAGGCAAACTCCTCCGTGGCCTTCAAAGCCCATTTCTGCTGGCCTCCTTTAGGCGCCAAGGAGAACGCCGGCCACTGCCCTCTGCTTTTTGTGAGGGGCACTGCGCCCGCCAGGGCCACTCACCTTTGCATCTCCTTCTCGTTGCCCTCGCGCCGGAAACGCTCCAGATACTCCTTGCTGCACCTCTCCTGGGTCTGGCCCTGCTCCTCAAAGATCTTGATTGTCTCGTTGAAGGCCTCGATCGCCGTGCGCTTCATCTGCAGCTCCTGGGGAAGACGTGGGCCGCTGCCATGGTGTCTGCGCCCTCCTCCAGGAGCATTACTTCTCTGTCTGCTGCATGCCTTGAACTCCTAGTCTTCAAAGCCCCACCCCGCCCCTTCCCTTTACACCTTCTGTGAGGTCGAGAGAGTGATGCTGAGTCTCTCTGCTGCAGCCCATGGGCCTGTTTCTAGCTTCCCCTGCATCTCATGGGGTCCCCCAGAACCTCAGTGGAGCTACAAGTGTCTTTGAAGAAACTGAGGCTCCGGGAGCCTAGATCACTTGAGGTCAGCGTTCCCTTTGGGTTGTTTTCGTGAGGACTGGAAACAGCCTTGCGCCTCTGCACTGAGCTGCATCCCCACCCTGTCCTGGAACTTAATTTGGGGCCCAGCTTGGCACACACGTCGCATCCTCTGGCCTCAGCCTTGGGCGCTGTGATTCTGTGACTACAGCAGTGCAACTCTGCACCGAGCTTTTTGTTTTTCCTTCAAGACAGGACCTTGCTATGTCACCCAGGCTGGCCTTGAGCTCACTGGTGTGTAGCCCAGGCTGGTCTCAAATTCATAGTCTTCCTGCCTCAGCCTCCCGAGTGCTGGGACAGGGGTGCCCTACCATACCCAGCTGTAAAACTACCAAGCACTGGGATGTAGCTCAGAGGGAGGGCTTTGGGACCCACCCCAGTACCAGGAGTACCAAACAGGTCCAAGCACACCTGTGCACCTGGTCACACAGGCCCACGCCTCAGTTTCCCCAGTGGCCCCCACCTGCGAGGTGCGTGTGTACTCCTCGTAGAGCTGGTCATACTCGCGGCTCTTGTCCTGGTATTGCTGGTGGTAGACCTTGAGCTGGGCACCCACAGCTTCCACGCTGTCCTCCTTGACCACCTGGTCCTGCTGCAGCCGTGACACGGGGTAGAGCAGACGCGTGTCCAGCTTGGCATTGTACTGGGCCAGAGACTCGTGGCGGTAATGTGTGATGAGGTCCACCACAGAGCGGAAGGTCAGTGGCTCTGAGAAGCCGTAGTGGCCGTCGCGGTGGAAGACCTTGATCAGCTTGTTGTTGCCGCCCTTCCTGGAGGGGCCGCAGTGTGGGTGACCTGTCCGAATCCCTTGCCTGTCCCCAGCCCGTGCCAGCCCCACAGGCCCACCTGAGGGTGAGTGTGTACTCCCCCTGGATCTTGCTGGATGCATCCCGGACCAAGAAGGTGCCGTCAGGTGTGTCACGGAGTTTCTCGTTCACCTCCTCCCTGAAGGGACAGTGTGCTGGGCCACCGCCTCTGCCATCCGTACCCATCCCCACTTACCCGGCCAGCCCTACCTGGAGATGTCACCCCAATACCACTCCGCTTCCTGCAGAGAGGATGGGCTGCCCCCGTTGGCCAGGACTGGGGCTGCTGGCTTCACCTTGGAGGGCTTTGGTGGCAGGGCTGGGGGACAGGGACACAGTACATGTTAGGTATTTGCTGTACACCAAGGCTGCTTCCTGATGGAAAACAGGGCTGCAGACAAGGTAGTGCCGGCACCCAAGACCCAGCACTAGGGACTTGGGACAGTATGGGGTCACCTGGGGGCGCCGCCTCCTGCTCTTCCAGCTGTTCCTGCAGTAGCTTCTCCACCAGCAGGGCAGGGAAGTCCGGGCTGGGTTCAGTCCTGGGGAAGGAGGGCAGAGACCACTGGCAGGTCTGTGTGCTTGTGTGCAGGGAGGAGGTGGGTGTCACCTGCGTGTGCAGTGTAGGTGTGTGCAGAAGGTGCCGCCTGAACGTGCAGGCAAGGGGCCACAGACGCCAAGTCCGGGGGACTGCGCCAGCCGCTACTGCTGAGCACCTCAGCTCCTGCCCCGGGGCCTCACGATTTGTCCTCTCCTGCACCCACCCACCAGGCAAAGCCCGGCCCCATCACGTCTGAAACCCCTACCCAGCCGCACTCACCCTTCGGGCAGAGCGCCCCCTGGTGGCGGTGAGGCCAGTGGTGCCCGCAGCAGCAGCGGCCCGAAGGCGGAGGCCAGGGCACGGAGGGCTGGGCCGGGGGCAGAGGCGCGGCGAGCCGCCCGGCCCAGGTGCTGCAGCAGGAAGCGCAGTGTGAGCGCGCGGTGCAGCGGTAGCATCGGGGGCTCCAGCGTCGGCCCCACAGGCCCCCGGGCGTCTGTGGGTGAGTCGGTGGGTGAGCCGGGCAGATGCCCGTGAGGATCCCTCCCCCAGCTGCCCGGGTCCCCAGCTCACCCCGCAGGGCCCGTTGAGCCTCGGCAGCTGCCTCGGGGGTCACAAGTGGCGCTGGCAAGGTCAGCAGGAAGCCCTTGATGGCATCGGACAGGGCGTCAGAGTCCCACTGGTCCAGGTCACTTAGTGACCAGTCTGCGCAGGATGGACACGTGTGCCAGCTGTCCACGCTGCCGATGTGCCCTGCCGCCCCGCCCCACCCGAGGACCCCTCACCTGTACGAGACGCGGGCAGTCCGGGCCTGCAGTGGGACTCGGCATCCAGCCCTGGGGGCAATGGGCGTGTTACCTAGGGTTAGCTGCCCTGCAGGGCCCACCCCTCCGGGTGTCTCAGGGGCACTGGTCCCCTACTGAACACCAAGGCCTTCAGACCCAGCCCTTGAAGGGCACAGGCAGCCAGCCAGCCTGGGGTGGGCAGGAACTGCCCTGTGGGGGTCACAGCCAGGCTGAGCTCACCTGTAAGCTCTATGGCCTCCACCAGCTTCACCAGGATAGGGGGCGCCACGTCAGGAGGGGCAAACTGCTCAGGCAGGTCAGGGAGCATGAGGCCTGAATTCACGGGAGACAATTTATGGGGTGAAACACCAGGAATTTACATGACGCCAGGGACTGGGCATTGTGGGACTGGACAGAAGCTGCAAAAGACAGGTCCCTGCCTTGCCTGCCGGCACCTGACCTTATCATGAAAAGGGTCTCTGCAGGTGGAAGAACTAAGGCAAAGGTTCCATAGGAAGCCATCCTGGCCTGAGGCGCTGCTAGTCCAGTGGCCAGTGTCTTCCCTGAGGTCACTGGGCCACAGCAGACCAGATTAAGCTGGTGCCCCCACCTGGAGACCTCAGGAGCCTGCAGAAGCAAGGAGCTTCCTTCCCCATGGGTCCTGAACTCTGACCTCAGAAAGGCAACACTGAATTTTTATTGTTTGAGGTCACCTGATTTTCAGGGCTTCTATACAATAGCACTGAAACTCACACAACAGGTTTCAGCCCCTGGCAGAGCTGCTGTGCAGCCTTGGGTACAGGGCCCGCCCTTGCTGGGCCAGTTTCTTCAAGGGAAAAATGCTAAGATGGTGCAGTCCTTCTGTCCTGTGGGAGCCCAGGGGCTCCAGTAAGCCATACATACCTCTGGCCCTGAGGCCGATGAACTGCACTCTACACCCAGCCCTGTTATTGTGAGACAGGATCTTGCTAAGGTGCCCAGGCTAGGCTCAACGTTGGAACGCTCCTGCCTCAGCCTCTCCGTGTGCTGGGATTATAGGAGTACATCACCATGCCTAGCTCCTATGCCTAGACTCTGAGGCAAACAAAAAGGGCTGAAAAGGAATGAAAGGAAACTTAGCCTGGTCTGAGCCTGGGTGGCTTACTGCAGGGATCTTCCATTTCCTAATTTTCCTTCTCAAAATGACTTCTCACTCTTTGAAGACACCGGAAGCCCTTGGAGCAGGAGCCAGGCCCTGCATGGGCCCAGCCTCAGGCTGTTGTGTCCTGTGAGCCCCACATCTGCGGGCCTGGCCGCCTGGGGGGACAGCCTTGCACCTGGCGGGGACAAGCCTGGGCCTGCACTTCCCTGAGTGACAGGCCAGGTGCATGCAGCTGTGGGAGCTCAGAGCACAGAGCACAGAGGAGGAGGTGGGTGCCATCCTGGCTGCAGGATCCCCGATGCTGCAGGGCATCAGGGTGAAAAATTAAGGGGGGATGCATGAAGGGCAAGGCCTGCCACAGACAAGAGCCCTGAGCACAGCCAGCCAGAGCTCCAGATGCCTGCCCTTCGCCCGGCTTCTTGCTCAGGGCCTGCATGCTTTGGGGGTGGGGGCGGTCCTAGCATTCTGAAAAGTGGTGGGGCTGGAGGCCATGCAGGGGCAGGTTGTCATCTGGACAGGGAAAGTGAGGTCACAAGCCTGTGAGCTGCAGGTAGAGCTGAGCAGCCCTGGGGCCCGGCCAGGCTGGGAGGGTGGTGCTGGCACCAGGATGGCACAGATTCTGGACAGAGCCCGGCTCCAGGGAGCCTGGCTGGAGTCGCCTCCTGCAGCCCAGCAGGACAGAGGTCTGGAGACACCAGATGCTGCTAGGCTGGGGCCAGCGCCCCTGGGGTCCCTACCTTTGACACTGGCTGCAACTCTGGCCCTGTAGCTTGGGTACCACGTGGGCCTACATCTCTGGCAATGCTCCCTATATCCTGCCTCGTCTGACTGGGTTGCTCTTCCCTACAGCCTGAGCTTCAGTTTCCCCGGATGAATCCACCCGCTTACCGAGCATGCAGTAATTTTAGCAGATTCCAGCACCCTGTGTCTTGTGTCCCTTTGAAGAGGCCACGGAGGTCCCCAGGCCTCACCCTCATTTTGCAGGGAAATCGGTACCCAGGAGGTTCTGCGGGTAGCGCCCTCTGCAGACTACGTCTGGACCCCACAGCACTGTGCCCTAGGGCCTTCAGCGTGGTTCTGCTGCTCGCCTTTCCTTGCTGCAGCCAGGGGCCATGAACAGCCTGCGCCTGCCCTTGGCAACCCTTCCTCACGGCATCTGTCACTGCATCGTCACACTCTTGTCAAATCCAAGTGTGGGCACCATGAGGGCAGGGCCAGGCCTGCCTGGCATCCATGCCCAGCTCCACCCACAACAGCAGTGTCCCCAGGCAGACATCTAGGACAGATGGGCGTCCCTGCAGGAAGAGGGACGGCGGCTGGGAGGACTCTGCTTGCTTACCTGGCTCCGGGGGCTCATCTCGGGGCCTGGCGGGCAGTGGGCGGGGGCCCCGGGGCCGAGGGCCAGGCCGGGCCAGGGCCACGGGCCCTAGGAACTCCACGTAGGTGCCTGGGAAGTCACCCCGCTGCCGTGTGCGCTCGTTAAAGCCGGGCATCCAGCCCACACTCTGAGGACAGCGCTCTCCACCCTCCGCCACACCCAGAGCCTGCAGGGCTGCACGGCTCACAACCAGCAAGTCACCGGGCAGCAGCTCTAGGTCCTCGGGCCGTTCGCGCCGGAATGGGTACAGCGCGCGGTACTGGAAGCCCTCCGCGCCTGCCATGCTGCTGCCAAGGGCTGCTCAGTCACTGTAAGGCAGTGTCTTGGGGCCCCACGGGCCCCATGGGCCAGGGTTGGGGTGGGAGGCTCAGCTGTGGGGCCAGGGGGGCTCAGACCTCTCTGCAGGATAAGTCACAGGCGACCACGGGGGCCGCTCATGCCTGGCTTCTGGCCATTATTCCAGGGTGGTGAGGACTGCCGATCGTCACTTGTCTGCCATTCGCCAGCTGGTAGAAGGGGGCTGGTGCTCGACACCAGCTCACTCGGCCACTGTGTTTGCCATCCAATGCTGGCGCAGCGCCATCAGCACCCTAGGTTGCCAGCTCTTCCAGCTGTGCCACACGAGGGAGCTGAGAGTGAGGGCTGCCAGCATGCTCTGCCAGGGATGCCAACCTACAAGAGGAGAGAGGACAGGGTCAGGAAGCCTGGCTTCTCTCACCCTCAGCATGGAGAGAGTTCGGATCCCTGGCCGGAGACCCCTTAGTTGCATGATAAAGTCTAGGCCAGTGCCTGACACTCTCTGGGGCTCAGTTTCCCCAGCCGTGTAATGGGCACATCAGTCTTCCCTGGGACCTGTCCTGGATACACTGCAGGGTTGGTAAGCCAGCTGTTTATTGGCCCTGATGGAAAAGGGGGAAAAGACTTGGAGCTGGGAGCATCAACTGGGACAGGAAGAAACTGAGCCTGGAACCCAGCAGATTCACCCAGCTCCAAGGCACAGAGAGATGTCAGGAGGTAGCAGAAACTTGATTAATTAAACTCTGTGTGGTGGGGTGAAAGAAGGGATACTCTGGGCATCTGGGGTGCCCACTGTGCAGGGAGGGGCACTACAGGGAATAAAGGGATGTGGCTTCGGGCAAAGAAAGGTACCTCAGGTCAGCTTGAGCGTCCCAGCCTGGCTCACTTACGTGCAGAAGGAGAGGTGTGGGAAGAGCCCGAGGGGGCCCCAGGTTGGACAAGACAGGGCACAGAGGCAGGGTGAGGTCCCCAGGTCCGGGGCCTAGCGAGGGAAGGGCTCCCACGTTCTCAGGGCCAGCCCTGCAGGTTTTGTGTCCCAGAGCCTCAGTGGGGTGGGGGCTGCGTCCTGGCCCAGGACTGGGATAGGGAGGGAGGCCGGCCCGGGGGATTCCAGAGAGATCCAGCGGGGGCTGGAACTCCATTCATGTGGTTGTCCCCTGACCCTGGTCCTGCACATTCTACAGGTGGGGAAACTGAGGCTAGGGGCGACGACACTTGGGAAGACCGCAGAGGCCCTGCTCGCCCCCGCCTGCACAGGTCTGCACATGTCGGTAAAGTAGTGCACCCCGATCCAGAAGGTGGGGACCTGGGCGGGGGGTGTGTGTGTGCAGGCCTGCGGCTCATGCACACGCGCGTTCTGGCTCGCGTGGACCCCGCGCTACGCCGGGGGGCCGTAAGTGGGGCGACCCGACCCCCGCAACCCGAAATGCTGCATGCACACGACGTCGGAGCACGCGGCGCCCGCCCGCGCACAGCCTCTCTGGTCCCGGCCCGGCGCCTGCCCTGGGCCCAGCCGCCTTCCCTTGGTCCGGGTTCCCGCGGCCCTGGCCCCGCGCCCCGGCCGGGCCCCCGGGCTCAAGCGCACTCCCGCCCCGCCTGCCACACGGCCGAACCCTACTTACCTGGCCGCAGCTGCCGTCACGCCGAGCCGCGCCCGCCCCGTGGCTCTACAGCGGCCGCCGTCGCCGCAAGCCGCGGGATCCCCGCGTCAGTAGCCGCCGCCGCGGTTCCGAGCGGCCGGGCCCGCCCCCGGCGGAAATTGCCGAACGCGCTCGGCCCGGGCGGGCGAAACGAGGCCGAGATAAAGCCGAGAAGCGGGTGGGCGGGGAGAACGCCGAGAGTTTCCGGAAAGAACCGAACATACTCCCGCGGGACTGGCCGGCTGGTGGTTGCCACGTGACAGCCGAGCACTGCCGGAAAGAGCCGAGCGCAGTCGGGTCGAGGGGCGGTCCCGTCGGACTCGGCACTGGAAATGGCCGCACGTGCCCCACAGGGACCGGCGGGAGGCCGCGGTCCCGGACACCGTCGAGCGTTGTTGAAAGGATCCGAGAGAGCTCTGTCCAAATGAGGCCGTAGGCGCGTTTAGACCCAGAGCTCGCCGCGGGTTCCAGAGAGGGGGCTGAGGCGCCTTCTGAAGAGGGAAGCAAAGGGGAAGGCGCTGGCCACGGACGGAAACAGCCGAACCGGCGCCGGAGAGGCCGAGTTAGACGTGTTTCCATGCCAACCCCGAGCGGCCGACCGGAACCCAGAGGCACTTTTGTTTCTAGACAGGCGGAGCTCGGCTGGGGGCGTGGCCACAGGTGTCAGGCGCTGCGGCGAGCTCCGGAAGTAGCCGAGGGCTGAGCTCGGCTCGGAGCACGTTTTGCGTGGCACGGCCCCAGCATAAACCGCGACCGTAACGACGCAAGTGTGGTGTCCTTTGTTAATTAACGTAGCTCAGGGCTCCAGACTGGTGACTGGATTTAGTTTTTCATTCTTCTTTCTTCGGACTGCGTTTCACCCTGTTTAAGGCCGGTCGCTAACTCCTGGGCTCCAGCCTCCTGGATAGTTGGGGCTACAGGCGCACCTGGTTTTAATGAACCAGCTGTGTAGTATTCGAGATGGGTACTCGGGCAAAGGCAGCTTCCTTTGTTGTCGGGGAAAATCGCAGTGGCAAACTCCTATGCAGCCTTCAAAATCCACATCCAGTGCCTTTGAGCCAAGAGATTGTTTTCACCCCACTCCCACGCCCTTTCCCACAAATGTAGACAGTAGTCCTCTTTGTAAATGTGGGCTTTTATTCGCTGCCAGCTCCAGGATGGAAGGAGGGACAACTCATGCACAGCCTTATTTCACCCTGCAAGGCCCTGTGGGGCTGGCCAGAGGTTCTGGAAGGGATGCAGTGCCCGCGCGGAGCTCCTTCGTGGTGGGCAGAACCTCCTGGGAAGAAGGGTGGGGCAGGGTCTGCACACATGCCCATTGGCTGAGGCTAGGTCCACGCCCACAGCGGGCGTGGCCGACGCTTCCCTCCTTGCACCTCTTGCAGGGTAGTTGGAGGGTCCTGCCCAGACCCTGGCCTGGCTTCAGCCGCTTGGGCCGCAGAGGCGACAAGAACGCCAGCTCCGGGCTTTCTCACTGCTATTTGAGGGAAGAGCCATGAGCAAAGCGCTTAGCACACACAGCAGTGCTTAATACATAATAGCTGGGATTAGTCCTGTAAACACGAGGAAACTGAGGCACAGAGTGGGAAAGACATCCTCCCAGAGCCACACAGTGAAGCTGAAAATCAAGCCCAGGCCTCCTTGCCTGTGCACCTCCTTACTGCGCGTTCATCTCAGGGTGGCTGGACACATCGAGTGGCCTCCCTGGACATACAATGGGTGGGCCATTCTCCTCTCCCCTCGGCAGTGCCTTTTTTAGGCCAGGCTGACATCACTCAGGGCATCTGGGCCTAACTGCCTAGATTGGTAAACTCCTACTTTTCCATCAAAACCCCAGCTCCTATGCCCTTTCCCCAGGCTGAAGTCTGAAACACTGGAATCCGAGTGTAGTAAGGACAGCAGCTGGGAGAGTGGGATGTCATCTTCAGATTCCAACCTCATGGCTTTGGAGGGGAGGGATATGATTTGTGGACTTTGCAAGTCATAGCCAAACTAGGCCCGGACGTATAGGCTCGTCTTGGGTCAGGAACGGGATCAGGTACCAAATGCACACCATAACTTTAGAAGGGCAGGGAGAGAACACACGCACACAGATGCAGTCGAAAGCACTTGCTTCCCGACCCTCGCGGGGTCTGCAGGCGGAGGACCCAGTGGCCACCAGCAGGACGGCACAGCCCGGCTATTGCTTAGAAAAAAATAATAAATTAGTGGCAGAATTTGCTATTTACAATGCCGCCCGAGCCCAGCTGGCCGGTCCCGGCCATCCACTGTGCACAGAGGACTCTGACGGGGGACGCCAGTGGCTTCTGTACTCTGGTACTGCAACCGACCCCCTGCCATGCGACTGTGCTTCGGAAGCTGGTGGCTGCGGCCCCCACTGGGCTCAGTCGTTGCTGGCAGCCGAGGGCTCAGCGCCTTGCACAGCGATCCGCGGCACAGGCGCGGGGACGGGTGCCGTGCCGGGGGCCTCGTCGTCGAAGCTCACCTCCTGCACCGCCTCCTGCTTCTTGAAGGAGTCGCGGCGCTCGGACAGGTGCAGCCGCCGCATGATCACCAGCTCGGGGTCGGGCCGCTCGCCCGTGCCCAGCTTGTCAGCGGACTGTCCACGACGCAGGCGTGGGGACCGGGCAGGCGCAGGCGTGTGGCCCGGCAGGGGCGACGGCGAGCGTGGCGGCGGGGCAGGCACGGGTGGGCAAGCCAGCGGCGAGGGTGGGATGCTGCTGGTGGACTTGCGGCGCCCGCCCTTGTGCCGAGGTGGCCCCAGCTTGGCAGCAAGGCCGTGCAGGGAGCTGGGACGGGCGTGGCAGGCAGTGGCCGGGGACGCAGGACTGGAGCTTGGGGACACGCTGGGCGGAGACGCGGTATCTGTGAATGGCAGGCACAGGTTAGGGATGCTGGGGGTAGGGCACCAGGACCGACCAAACTGGCCAACCACTCACAGTGGGCATTCCCTTGGTCTAGATGCATCAAACTCCTACTTATCCATGAAAGCCCCACTTCTTTCACCCTCTTCTTCCTCTGTCCCCCATTCTCACCATCCTACACCCCCACAATTTGGGCACCTGTGTTGGTGCTGCCATCGGGCGCAGGGCTGCGGCAGGGTGTGGTGGGGCTGGGTGACAGACTGTGGGTGGGGGACCCTGGCAGGCTCTCACTGGAGGACAGTGAGTGGTGGAGGCCAGAGGAGAAGCTTCGGCTTGTGTGCAGGACGGACGACTGCTTCGAGATCTTCTTGAACAGCGACTTCCGCCTGTGGACGCAAGCACCTCGTGAGCGCCACCCCACTCCCGGCAACCCTGGCTACCCGGAGCCCGGGCGCCGCTCACCGGTCCTGCGTCTCCCTCCGCCGGCTGCGCTTGCTGCGGCGCGCCATGCGCCCTTTCGCTGCGTCCTTGCGCGCTGGGCCCACCCTAATGGACGTGTTCTCCAGGGCCGTGGTGCGAAGCGAGATCTTATTTCCGCTCTGCGAGGGAGGCCGAGTCGGTGGTGTCCCCACACTCTCCCTGCCTCAGAGCTGCCAGCTCCACACCCTCTGCGGCACACTGAGTCGCACCCTAACCCTTTTATTTAGTTATTTTTTTAATCTATAGGGACAGGATTTCCGTATGCAGTTCAGGCTGGTCTTGAACTCCCTATGTGGCTAAGGCTGGCCTCAAACTTGTGGCGACCCTCCTGCCTCAGCCTCCCCAGTGCTGGGGCAACAGGCGTGTGCCACCATACCTGGCTGATTTTGCTTGGGGAGTGCAGGACAGGAACCTGGCGCCTGCTCCCAGCAGCACCCCAGCCCCCTCCACCCCCATCTGCCCTTTCCTTGGCCACAGCCCTGTACGAGCGCAACCTGGGTGCACACTGCGGGGTGCTGGACAGCGAACATCACTGACACACCCGTGTGACTGGGGGGCCTCCGCACCCCCACCCCGCGGGACCAGGGCTCCTTGACCTCTCCCAAGCCCGGGGCCTCAACCCCTGCCTGAGACCTCTGGTACAGAAGAGGTAAAGATGGTCTCCAAGTCCCAGCTCCAAAGGAGTCCCAACCCCACTGGGGGATGTGGCCTGAACTGGAGGAGTGGCCAGACGGAGGCGTGGCCCACTGGGGGCGTGGCCCGAGCGGCTCCCGCCCCGCCCCGCCCCGCCCTCGGCCGACCTTCAGCAGTAGCTCCACCACGTCCCTGTGCACCAGGCCCAGCACCGACTCGCCGTTGATGTGCGTGACAAGGTCCCCAGCGCGCAGCCCAGCCTCCTGCGCGGGGCTCCCCTCTTCCACGCTCTGAAGGACACAGCGGGTCAGGGGCCTGAGCCCTACATCCGGGGCACCCACCCCAGGGGGAAAGCAAGCCGCGCCTCAGCTTCCCTGAACCACGGGGCAGGTCCGAGGGTGAGCAGCGGGCAGAGCGAGCCCGGGCGGCACGGGCGGAGAGGAGCCCGCCGGCCCCGATCACCCGGTTCCCCGCGGCCAGGAGCCCCCTGCACCCCAAGAGGGAGGCGTGCTGACCTACCCAGACGACGTGGTGCACGGCGTAGACGTTGCTGTCGCCCATGTAGACGCGGATCGCGCGCAGGCTAAAACCGTACTTCTTGCCCGAGCTGTGGATGACCACAGCGGGCTGCAGGCTGCCGCACACGGGTGATGGGTCCCGGCTTGGTGAAGAGTCGCGCGAGGACGGGTTGGAGGACAGCGAGCGCGGGGACAGCGGGCTCATGAGGGGGCAGCCGCTGCCATCGTCTGTGGACAAGCCGCGAGGGGCAGTGAGCAGCGCCTGGAGGCCACCTGCCCTCCCTTCCTCGCGGCCGCTGCTCGGGCTGGGTCCCCGGACCCTGCAGGCCTATGGTCTCTGCCCCGCGTCCCCACCCCGACCACCGTGCTGTCACCTGCGGTGATGATGAGGGACAGGGCTGACACGGATGCCGACTTGGGCACTCGGCCCCCGCCGCCGCCGCCGCCGCCGCCGGGTGTGGCCCTGGGCTTGTCGCTGGTGGGGTCTCTGGCTGCTCCGAGCCGGCGTCCCAGACCAGCGTCCAGGGCTCGGGGCGTGGAGTGCCGGGCACCCGTGCTGTTGCTCCGGAGGCGCGCGTGGCTGAGGGCCGCTGTGTCAGCTGCGGGCAGGGGGGTCAGTGGGCTCCCGCTGCGCCAGCTTCCCTGCTGGCCTTCTTGGGTTCTACCTGCACACCCAGACTCCTGGCCTTCATTCATCAGAGCCTGCTCCCCACATACCCTTCCCCAGCTGTTCAAGTCCCTTCCTCTGAGATGCTGCCTCTTGGGCCCCTATTGGACCCTTGGGTCCTCTTATTGGGGTTAACCCGACCCTAGCCTCTCCTCAAGGTGCTGCCCCTTGACTGGGGATCCTCAGGAGCTTATTATCTCTCTGCAGCCGTTTTAAAGTCTTTGTTAGCTTTGGCGAACTCCTATTCATCCTTAAACATCCTTCTCAAATAATCCCTCCTCTGGGAAACTTTCTGTAAAGCTATCTTCTCACCTTGGGCCCCACCTACCAGAAAGATTTGAGGGTTTCGGTGTTACTAGGGTGGTCAGTGGTGGGGGTTCAGGCTCCCCCAGGATGAAGACAGGCTTTTTGGCGTCCACATGGGCTGGGCCTGCTCCCTCATCCTCTGATGAGAAGGCAAATTTGGGCATCATGTCTAGGCTGATGTTGTTCAGAAGCGATGGGCTGGGGCCTCGCTCAGGTTGAGATGATGACGAGTGACAGGAAGACCCAGAAGACGTGCAGGACCTCAGCCTGTAGGGAGGAGCAGCCTGTGTTGAATGACTGGTCACGAAGGTCAAATACAGGCAGAGTTCTGGAGAACTCCTATGCGACCTTCAAAACCCACCTTCTAACTGAGGTCCTCTAGGGGACAATGATGGTTGTGGGTTTTGAAGGATGAACAGAAGGTTTATTAGCCAAACACTGACAAGGCACAGAGGCTTCATGTTTGCCACAGTCAGGAACATAAAGCTCAAAGCCATGGGGTCATAGGGGGCCTGACAGTCTGGCCAGACTAACTCTTCTCTACAGGGTTTCACCTCTCAGGAGACTGGGAAACTTGATGGGCTTTCATCCCGGGCACCTACCGGGCCTCAGTGCTCAGCCGGTGGCCACTGTCCCCGTCGCTGCTGCGTTCCCACCCCTCCTCCCGGTCCACACTGAAGCTCCTCTCAGCAAAGGTAGGAGTGGGTTGCACGGCCAGGAACTCAGAGCTGCTGTAGACCTGGAGGGTGATGACAAAACAACAGGACTGGCTGGGAGCACACCCCTGTCACCCCAACCTCGGGAGGTTGAGGCAGGAGGATTGCTAAGTGCTTTGGGTCAGACTGAACTGCAGAGCAAGAACCTATGTTAAAGAAAGGAAAAACGCAAAACGCAGCTAAAACCGTCCGCTCCCAGCGAACTGCAGGGGGCGCTGGCGTCCCCGCGGCACACAGCGCCCCACCCGGCCTGCGCACCTTGCTGAAGCGGTGGGAGCAGGACGAGAACTGCGGGATCTCGGTGGACGACTCCTCGTCGTTGGTCTCGTCATCCTCCGAGCCCAGGTGGCGGTAGCGTTCTGATCGTGCTGCGGGCGGGGAGGCACCTGAGCCGGGGGACAGCTGGTGGCCCTGTGGCCACAGGGTAACACACAGGGGCGTCCGGGGTGGGCAGAGGCCCTGGGGCGGAAGCACACTTGCGTGCTTGGGTGTCTATGAAGAACGGCTGTGGCCCTGCCACTGGAGGCCACGGACCCGGGTTGCGTGAACTTCTGATCCCTCGGCTCTGCCTATTTCCCTCTGGATCTCAGGAGACCCCAGCGGGGCTCGCCCTGCAAGCCCCAGCCCTGGGTGAGTTGGGGTTTGGGGCTCCCAGGGCTGCAGGACGCGGTGCCTGCTGAGGGCCCCCACATACTGTCGAAGTAGCTGGTGTCATCCTCGGCCTCCAGCTGTGGGACAAACTCGGCTTTGTGTCGCAGGAGCCCAGCCCAGTCCAGGCCCAAGAAGAAGGGGTGCTGTTTGACCTCGTGGGTGCCCCCTGCAGACATGGCTGGCTGAGTCTTCGGTCCCCACCCGGAAGCCCCCTGGGAGCCATAGAGTCAGTGCCCTGCCCTTCCTTCGGCTGGACACTGAGATCCTGTACCTAGAGGGCTTCCTCTTTGGCCCCAAGAGCAGGAAGTGACCGTTGGGTCTTCTGAACTGGGCCTTTGATGCCTCAGGACACAACTCTGGTGACTTCACAGGTCTACATACTTACACAGCCTTGGTGTCTCCCAGTAACCTCAGACCTAACTACCTCCTATTCCTTCAAAATCTTGTTCTAGTTTCAGGAAAACTCCTATACATCCTTTAAAACCTCACTTCCAACCTCTGTCTTCCATGTACCTTCTATTTTTTTAAAAATTCATTTATTTATTACAGTGTCTCGCTACACATCAAGGATTCTTTTTTTTGCGGGGGGAGGTGGGTCAGCTCAGCCTGCCCTGGGGGGGGAGGGGCTGGCATGGCATGTGGTGCTGGGGATCGAATTGCGGTCCAAGAGGCGCTTTAGGCTGCTGAGCTATCTTGCCAGCCCCCATGTAGCTTCTAAAGAAAAGCTTTTTTTAAAAAAAACCCTGGACTGTTCCCTCTCATGCCCGTGCCTGGGCGATGAGGGCACCTACATACCAGTGCCCAGACGATCCATCGGGCTCTGCCGCAGCAGCCTGGTAATGAGGTCCTGGGCGTCAGCCGGAAGTGCCTCGTCCCCTTCTGGCCACATGATCTCATCTGAAACAAGGGCAGGAGTCAGGGTGGGGGGAACTCACCCAATTCTCCCCAGGGCACAATGCATGTGAGCCTTCCCAGCCCTGGGAGGGCTGTGCAGGGCACGCACCACTGACCACCTGCCCGAACAGCTCCTCAGGCGTGTCCCCGAAGAAGGGCACACAGCCCACCAGGAACTCGTAGAGGATGACGCCCATGGCCCACCAGTCCACTGGCTTCCCGTAGCCCTGGCGGAAGATCACCTCAGGGGCGATGTACTCAGGGGTCCCGCACACCTGGAGGGGCAGAATGAGAAACTGAGGCAGTCCCCATCTGGGAGACAGAAACGCAGAGGACTGGGCTGGGAGCTGGGGTGGGGACAGCCGGAGGAGCTGACTTTTGTTATTTTTCTCTTCTTTACTTTCTTTGAGACAGGGTCTAGCTAAGCTGCTAAGCTGTTCAGGCTGATCTGGAGCTTTCGACCCTCCTGCCTCAGCCTCCTGGGCAGCAGGACAACAGCTATGTCACCCAAGCTGGCTGTCGTCCCCGCTGTCCCCACGTCCCAGCACCCAGGCCTCACGCTCAAGCCGCCCCTGCCCGCCCACCTACCTGCTTGTCCACGAACTCGTGCGCATCCTTCTCAATGTGGCCCTCGTACAGGTTGGTGGCCATGCTCATCAGCCCGATCTTGGACAGCCCGAAGTCAGTCAGCTTGATGTGGCCCAGCGAGGTGATGAGCAGGCTGTGGAGGCGGGCAGGGGCACTCAGGGGGGTGAGCTGCCTGCGGCTTGCCCCGTACCCAGAGCCGGCTGTACCAGCCAGGCCTGGTGCGCCCAGGCCCGTGCTGCGTGCTGCGTGCTATGATCCGCACGGGGTTGGGCACGGCTCAAAGGATAGATGGGGCTGGGCTGGGCAAGGGGGCATGAGTGCTGTCCCAGCAACTCAGGAGGCTGAGGCAGGAGAGTCCCAAGTAGGAGGCTGGCTGAGAACCTATGCCAACACTGCACCGCTTTGTAGAAGGCACTGAGGATCCACACCTGGGGCATCTGCCATCTGTGGCGCCCCCTCCGCCCCCGGCACCAGTCCCCATGATGCCAACAAATGGTGACTATTTTCCTGGTACCGAGGATGGAACCAGGGCATCACTTACGATAACTGGGGACTCTATCACTGAGCTACAGCCCAGCCCTTCTATAAAAATTTTATTTTGACAAAGGATCTTGCTAATTTGCCTGGGCTGGCCTTGAACTTGTGATCCTCTTGCCTCTTTCCCTCCTCCACAATAGCTATATCCTCGGCCTCCCTGCTGGAGAGGCCCAGGATGCTGGTGCAGTCAGACAGGCAGGTGGGGTTCCAGAGCCAACCCCAGGCCACACCCACACCCACAAGGCCCCGCCCAGACCACACCCACAGCCCTTTTGACTCCACCCCTTTCATCCCCCCAGTTATCTAGACCCCACCCCCCCACTACCCCAAGTCCACAGCTTGTCTGTGTTCCGTCCCTTCTGCCAAATCCACCCCCACAAGACTATACCCACAGGCTGAGGCCTCACCCCCCAGAACCTCACCCCTCAGAGCTCCACCCCTGCCCCGCCCATCTAAGGCAGGCTCCACCCCAGCCCTCGGAGGGGAGGCGCTCCGCCCCCTCACTTGTCCGGCTTGAGGTCGCGATGCACGATGCCGTAGTTGTGCAGGTATTCCAAGGCCAGCACCGTCTCGGCGAAGTACATGCGCGCCATGTCCACGGGCAGCGGACCCATGTTCTTCAGCAGCGTGGCGCAGTCGCCACCTGGGGACAGCAGATGGTGGCCCTGGGCTCGTGCCCTCCTCGTCTGCCCCTTTCTCACAGCTCCCGTTGTGCAGGCGCGCAGGTACCTTCCACGTACTCCATGACCATGCACAGGTGGCGCCGGGTCTCGAAGGAGCAGAACATGCTGACCACGAAGGGGTTCTCCGCGAACGTGAGGATGTCGCGCTCCACAAACACCTGCTGGATCTGGTTCCGCAGCATCAGGTTCTGCTTGTTGATCTTTTTGATGGCAAAGCGCTGCCGCGTGTCTCGGTGCCGCACTAGGTACACGGCCCTGGGACAGGGGTGTTGCTGAGGGCAGGAACCCAGCTGGACCCCAACTTAGCCTACCAGGCTGCACCCCTTTCTCCAGGGCTGGGGGCGGAAGCTGGGGCTTCCCGCCTGCTCCTAAGTGCTCACCACTGAGCCACACCGGGTTGCCTGTATGGCTTGTTTTGGGCCAGGGTCTCACTGAACGGCCCGAGGCTCCGCTCACGGAGGCTCGGCCTCCCAAGCAGCTGGGCTCCTAGGTGCGTGCCGCTGCATGCAGCCCCATTCACTTATTCTCGCACACCTGGCTGAGACGCTTTGCTCACGGCTCCCTGGGAGGCAGCCTGAACGGCTACCTATCGGAACGGTGGCAGTGCGGCCGAGTCGCAGCCTGAGCCTCGGACACTCTGCACTTCGGTGAATTTGCTTCGAGTCATAAATAAGCTAAAGCCTGAAGTAATAAAGTCCCCAGGCTGCTGCTGCATTGGCAGCTGTGTCACAGACTTCTATTTAGACTCTTAAGCCCTAGCTTCAGCGTCCTCCCTCTGGGGTCCCCTGCCTCCTGTCCGTTCTCCACATGACTTCCTCCACCTATGTCCAGAAGCCTTGAACCAGAGAGACATCCCCCCATGCACTGCTTCTAAGCATGGATTGGGGATGAGGCCACCCTAGGCGAGCACCTGCCTGTGCTGTCTGTCTCCTTCTGGAGCCCTCAGTTTCCCTCAGTGTGCATCTCTAGGGGAACCTTGTAAGTCTCACTGACAAGGTACAAGGTTTTTTTTTTTTTCTTTTCTTTTTCTTTTTGAGACAGAATCTTTCTGTGCAGCTCAGGCTGACCTTGAACTCGTGATGACCCTCCTGCCTCGGCTTCCCCTTCCTGGTGCCTGGCTGGGAGGCACCGCTGGATGCCAGGCTCCCAGGCCTTAGCCATCTGAGGCACTTGAGGACTCACCCATAGGCCCCGTTGCTGATGAGCTTGATGGTCTCAAAGTCACTCTCGCATGGTTTTCTGCGTGATGGGCCACTCAGGGCACGGCTCTAGGGACAGGAAGGGCTCAGGTCCTGCCGCCTGCAGGGCCCGCTAGATGCTTCCTCCTGTCCCCAAGTCCATGCTGCCTGTCCTGGTGCCCAACACCACTTCCTCCCTACCCAAACTTCTCAAATCAGCTTCTCTGAGGATTTTCCAAGCCATGTCTACCTCCTAACAAACTCTTATACATCCTCCAAAACCCATCTTTTCAGGGCCCTTCCCAGCCTAACTTCACCAGGCCTCCACATCAAGCAGGCCCTGCTGGGGACTGGGGAGATGGCTCAGTGGAATAAGTGCTTCCTTGGCAAGCACAGGAGTTTGAGTTCAATCCCTGGTTCTACCAAAAAAAAAAAAAAAAAAAAAAATATATATATATATATATATATATATATATATATGTATATATATATATATATATATATATAAAGGAAGCCCTGCCTGCTGCTACTTCCCCCCCAAATCACAGTGTACCGGCTCTTGCTATGGCTGCCTGGCTTACA
Source organism: Ctenomys sociabilis (assembly GCA_004027165.1). Taxonomy (NCBI): domain Eukaryota; kingdom Metazoa; phylum Chordata; class Mammalia; order Rodentia; family Ctenomyidae; genus Ctenomys; species Ctenomys sociabilis. The sequence continues at coordinate 55,526 of PVKA01003420.1, forward strand.
AGCGGAAGCCTAGGACAGGAGAGGATCCAACACCGGGTGAGAGGATCCAACACCGGGTGACTCACCTCTGGTGACTCAGGTGCAGGGGGCTGGCCTCCATCAACGTCACTCAGAGGCACAATCTCTGTGAGCCGAGGGAGGAGTGCTGAGAGCGGGCTCTGCACTTTGTCCCTCTACCATGCGGCAATTCCCGGCAGGTCTACGCACACGGATGCCCAACGTGCAGGGCACTACCGGCCCCGGCTGTCGCCCCCGGCCCCTGCTCCCTGCACCTGCACTCGCCCCGGGCCTTGCGCGAGCTGCCCCCTTCTGCTTCGCTCCCCCGCTCACCCTCCAGCGGGTCCTTGGCCAGGCCCAGCTGCCCAATGATGTACTGCGGTAGGTCGGTCTTGATGCCCTGGCCCTCCCGCGCCTGGCCTTCGGCGGCCTCCAGTAGGTGGTAGAACTCCTCGGGGTCGAACTCCTGGGGGCGCAGGGACAGCTGGGCACAGGGCCGGGTGCCTCATGGGTCCTTCCCCGTGTCCCCTAAGGTCCTGCCCGATGGCCACCGCCTCCCGGGGCCGCTGACCCGACTGAGTCACAGCTACAGGACTCACCAAGCACTCGAGGAGCCGAGCTGGCCGTGAAATGATGATCAGCAGCTTCCGAACGAGCTGGAGGATGAAGCCAACCTCCTCGCTGTCAGAACGCTCGTGAGCCTGGCGAGGGGCGTGGCAACCCATTAGGCACCGCCCACCGCCCAGCCCCACCCTCTGGCCACACCCCCGGCTCATCCCAACCCACCGCTGCCCATTGGAGCCCACCCCGCCACACCCACAGGCTCCTCCCACTCCGCCCACTAACCCCGCCCCCAGCTGGCCCCGCCCCAACCCACGTCGAGCAGCAGCCGCTCCAGCTTCTCCTGCATCTCCAGGAAGTAGCGGGAGGTGACAAGCGCCTCACCGGACTTGGCCAGGCAGTCCCGGGCCAGCTCCACAATCTGGTGATGGATGAAGCCCAGGACGCCGTCGGCCAGAGCCAGCCGGGCGCCGGGCGCGTAGGCGGCCAGGAATTCCTGCAGCCGGCCCTCCATCTGGGCGGTGGCCTGGACAGTGACAGGGACTGGGGCTCAGAGCGTGACCCTGGGAGCAGTGCTGGGCGGGGAAGCCCAGGCGAGGGTAGGGGGCAGCGCCCACCTTGGGGAACCGCTCCCGGTACACGTGGTTCATCATCACGATCTCATTATCGAAGCTGCCGGTGGCACGGCCCGGGCTGCAAGGGGGACAGATGGCCAGCATGAGAGCCGAGGCGGGGAGCCAGAGATGGCAGTGGTACAGCATGGTGCCCGGGCCAGCGCAAGAAAGGGCAGACGTGGGGCCAACCTGAGGCTGCGGGAGCGCGGCCGCAGTCGGGGCGAGCGGCCACCGTCCTCGTCCACCACGCTCTCGGAGCTGCGGAAATGCTTGGACAGGAAGCGCAGCTCGTCCGGCGTCGGCTGGAAGGGAAGCTGATGGAGACGCTCCCGGGAGGATGAGCTCGACTGCGAGAGGCGGGGGTCAGGGCCATGGCTGGGATACAGGACTGTCCATCTCTTTCTCCTGTCTATCTCCTAGGCAGCCCTCAAAACCTCACCCCTGTCTGGCTAGAGTCCCACATGTCCCTCTGGCCTGATCCCAATCTCACAGTTTAGGGACAGACTGGGGGACCCTTGGGGCCAAGGCTGAGCTTCCCAGTGGCACCCAATAGCCCACAGAGTATGAGACACAGAATGGGTAGCCAGGATGTCTCATGACTGGATAACTATCTGACCAACCCCTGGGAAACACCCTAAGATGTGTCTTCAACACCCCACACCCGCCTAGGTGGGGCCATGAGTACCGAGACAGTGGAGCTGGGTGTGTTGGTTCCATAGCCAGAAGATGGGAGGGATGCGAGGGACCATCTTCTGCCATCAGCCCTGCAATATGACCGGAATGGGACAGCCCTGTGGCTCTGGGGACCAGCACAGGATGTAGCTGGCAGAATCCAGCCCCATGAAATGGGGCTCCTGGGCCTTTGGACTCCTCCATGGGAAGCCCACCATTACCCAGCAGCCAGCGCGGCCCCCATCAAACTCTGCCCTCCACAAATGGCTGTTCGGGGACACACATCCTGCCACGGTTCCGCAGGAGCCCAGCCCCCTGCAGCGACTCAATAGGTGCAGCTAAGTTAGTGAGGTCAGCAGCTCGGGACCAGGGAGTTAGTGGCTTCTTAGCAGGTGAGTGATGCTTGGCCATTACCTGTCGCTGCGTGGGATGTGGCTGCAGGGCACAAGGGGAGAGTCCGCCACCAGCGGGGGGGGGCAGAGGCGGATGAGAGGGGGTCCCACCGCCGCAGGATCCCAAGCCCGTCCCCCGGGACACCCACAGCGCTCACCTGCGGGCGAAGGGGAAGTTAATGGCAGATGCAGCCGAGAAGTTCCGTGGGCTGTCCAAGGGGCTGCTGCCTGCTGAGGAGGAGGCCAGGAAACTGAGTCAGCAGAGGCCCAGACAGAATTCTGTGTGCCTGTCCGATATGACTGTACTCACCAGTCGGGATGGACAGTGGTGACAGGGGCCGGGAGAGAGTTGGAGATGGTGTCCCCACTACCAAGCTTTTGCGGTTCCCGCTGCGACAGCTGTGGATGGGGTAGGGACACAAGGGTGGATGGGTGGCCAGGGCCTGGGGCTCCAGGGACCCTGCGCCTGGGCCGAGTGGGCATGCCTCCCTTACTCTGCCCCACTCAGAGCCCCTTAGCATCCAGGCCAGGCAGGGAGTGAGCCCTGGCCAAGCGTCCCTAATTCTGGACACCGCTGCCACTGCTAATAGCAGAAGCCCTTCCGTCCTTAAGTGACCACTGTGTGGGTCCAGGACCATTGGGCCAGCTTCACATGCATCCCAGCACTCAGGAGGCTGAGACAGGAGGTTTACAGCAACTTGGAGGGCAGCCTGGGTGATACAGAGAGAAATCCTATTTGGAAAAAAAAAAAAAACTCATAAAGAACAAACCCAAACCAGCAGGGGCTGAATACAGCTGACGGCCTTGCACAACCCATTTCCCCAGGTGCCGTCCCACCCCTCGGGACTCCCTAGATGCCCACCTGTGCCACCAGCCCCCTTCCACGGTCTCTCCCCATCTTTGGGTCTGTCCCCTGCCTGCCTTTTGTCCCCTAGCCCCTTCCGGCTGGCCCCTAGAACCCTGGCCTCTCCCGCAGCCTGCGACACCCTCCAAGGCCCAGCCCAGCCCCCGCCCGCCGTGGCAGAGGGACGTCAGGAGCTACACGTCCCAGCCAGCAGTCGCTCGGCAACGGCTGCCTGAGCCTGACAGGCGCTGCAGCCCACGCCGTGCCAACGCAGCTCCAGAGCACGCGCAGGCAGAGGGCCCTGCGCCTTGGGCAATGATGGAGATGGCCTGGGAGAGGGGACAGCACTGACAGCAAACAGTGCAGGAGATGGAGGCGGGGGGTGGGGGGGTGGGCAGCCTTTCTGCAGCTGTACCCCGGGCGTCTCTCTGAACTCAGTATACTTGCCTGTGTGCCCCAAAGGATGGTGGGAAAACATAAGTGATGCCACAGGCGTTCTACTACCATTCTCCCTCTAGAACAGACAGTGCCCTCAGAGGGAGGGCCAAGGGCTCAGGTGATGCCTCTGCAGTGACACCCACAATCACAAGAAGCCCCCAAGGGGTGGGAGACCAGTCACAGCCATTGCCAAGTTGGGAAACAGGCTACAAATGCCAACAGTCCCAGGGATTACTATTGTTGTTGCTGTTGATTTTGAGACAGTCTGGCTATGTAGCTCAGGAACTCACAGTGATCCTCCTGCCTCAGCCTCCCATGAAATGTCTGTCCTTCCCTGGCTCAAGGTACTGAAGCAAAAGTGAAAAACAGCAGGTCCTTGTGCGACTTCCTGCCCCCTCTTCTTCCCCCAGCACACGTGTGCACGCCGCCTGTTGCCACATCCTCTAGGGCCGGGCGTCACCTGGGTGCTCCCCCCTTGCTGCACACCACTGCGTTGCTGTTGTCGCATTTATGGGGACACCAGGGAACTGGGGTGGCCTCCCCGGGGCCCCAAGGCCATGTCCTGAACACAGCACAGCTGGGGTCTCCAAGGACAGCCCTGCTTTACCCATTCACCCCTGGAGCAGCTATTGAGTGCCAGCTGTGTTTACAGCCCTTCTGGGCCAAGGGAGGCTGGGGACCCTAGAAGCCGACATCTGATGGCCTCCTTGGCCAGCCAGCCCAAACCCATGGAGAAGCAGAATAAGGTGAGAGCAGAGCCCTGGCCACTTCCTGTGTGCCATACCCACAAATGCGTTCTCCTGTGAGCAGAGCCTGAGCCTGGGCTTCCCATGCAGAGCTTCTACCGCCAGACTTGTCCTGGCTGACCAACCAAGCACAGAGAGATTAGGTAGGTGCCTGAGACCACACAGCACTGTGTTGTGAAGCTGGCTCCGTAGGGCTCTGCCTCAGCCTCTCAGCCCTCCAGAGAGGAACCCAGGTTCCGAGAGGCCCGAGTGGGCCTGGGGTGAGCCCCAGATGCACAGGCCTCGCTCTCCACCCACAGGCTACCTCCCGCAGCAAATGCTTGCTGCGAGCCAGCGTTTCCGTTGAGCGCCCCCCAGGCAGAGCGGCCTCGCGTTTCCACGCTCCGTGAGATCCGAGACAGGGGTTCGAATCCCAGCTGGGTCCCACCCCGCAGTGGCTCCAGAGGTCAGGGATCGGGGGCTGAGGACGCTCTCTGCCCCCGCCCCCCCTCGGCTCTGGGGACCCGCCGCGCCGCGGGGACGCCCCGTCCCCTACCTCTTGGAGCGCTGCAGCAGCGCGCCCTTGGCCAGGCGGCTGCGGTGCCCGGGGGCCGCCGCCGCCGTCCAGTAGCTGGGGTCGGACATGCTGCTTCCCTTTGTGTCGCCGCCGCCGCCGCCGCCGCCGCCCGAGGCCCGGGGCGCGCAGGGGCGCAGCGGGCGGGGCGGGGCGGGGCGCGACCCTGCGACGGGATCGGCCCGGAGCCCCGCAGGCTGGGCGGTCGGGGGCGCGGGGCCGCGGGCGGGGCAGCGGCGGGAGGAAGCGCGCGCCCAGGGGAGCGCGGCCGGGCGGGCAGGGGCGGGGCCTGGGGCGGGGGCGGGGCCCGGGGCAGGGGCGGCGCGGGACGCGGAAGCGCAGCCCGGGCTCGCCTTCGGGCGAGTGGGCGGGGCGTTGCTAGGGCCGGAGGCGGCGGGGCGGGGCGTTGCCAGGGCCCGCGGGGGCGGGGCGTTGGCAGGGCGTGCAGCTCGGCCCCCTCCGACCTGTAAATCCCGTCGCCGCCCCTTTCCTTCCTGGCTCAGGGCGCGCTGCTGCAGCGCTCCAAGGGACCATGCAGACCCCAGCCCCGCGCCACATTCAGGGCCCACTCCGAGACCTGGTCCTGTTTCTGTCGCCACGCCCATTCTGGCTCCATCGTTCCGAATTGGCGTGGCAAAACCCAATTCCCTGCCGCTGTGCAGCCCTGGCTTGGGTTTGCCTGGTTTCCCTTCTCCAGCCTGGGGGCTCTTGGGGCACCCTGCCTGCACGGAGGGCGGTGCCATCTGCTCAGAGCCTGACATTCCACTTGTGTGTGGTGACAGGGAGCCTGGGGCCCTATCTGGCCTGTCTCTGGGGCCTGCTAGGAACAGGGCAGTCAGATCAGCACGGAGGCCTACAAGCGCTGTTCAGTCCTTATACATGCGCGAACATCAGACTAACTTAGAGGAAATAGATACACAGGCGGCTGCTGCTACCCAGTGTGTAGTCCTCACCCTCCATGATTCAAGTCGCAGGCTCCATTGGGTCTCTTCCATGCCCAGTGCCACCCCAGGAAGCTGCATCCTCCTATCCAGGTTTCCCAGACACAGAACTCAAACACCCACAAGCAGTTCTTAATTCATTCAACAAATACAGCCTGAGACTGACCCTGGCTGAACCCCACGGCCCAGTGAGGACCATGCAACGCAAAACCAGTTCTTAAAGCCTTGGGCTGGGCTGGGAGGCAGAGCAGATGCAGGAGCAACAGAGGGAAGACAGTGACAAATGCAGTGTAAAGAAAAGGGCTGGTGGCGGCCCACGCGGGGGTAGGGGAGGGCATCTCAGCCAAAGACCCACTGAAGAGGTGTCGCTGCACCCAGGGGCACTAAGGGAAGAGGAACTGGAGGTGGACATGAGTGCCAGGTGGAGTCTCAGCGGCCAGAGGGTCGCAATCAGAGAAGAGGCGAGTCGTGGAGGCCACTTGTATGATTCCTTTTGTGTCTGCCGTGGACAGGAAGGAGGCCTGTGAGGTGTTGGGACAATGTTGAGGGGCACTGTGGCACAGATCAGAGTGGAGATGGGGAAAAGTGAGGGTTCTGCTTACTGGGAAATGAACCCATGGCCTTCACACTGAGAAACACCCCTTCTCGTTTTAATTCATCTTTTTTTCTTTAATTTTGAGGCAGGATCTCGCTAAATCACTGAGTTTTACAGACAGGGCTTCAACTTCTCCTACCTCAGTCTCCCAAGTGCTGGGATGACAGACTTGCACCACAGCACCAGGCTTTGAAGCTGCTCTGTGCCCCAGGGGACATGTGAAGACCAGGGACCCAAGAAGGTCCTCCAGGCGCAGGGGATGGAGCCTCCCAGTTCTGGGGGCCCCAGCTGGGGTGGAAGCCACAGTCGGTTAGCACCCAACCCAGGCAGGGAAACACTTCTACACATGCGCAGAACACAGCCACAGGCGCTCAAAGATAGATGCTACTGTTCCAGTCTTCGCCAGCACCTGCCTCTCCCACACCCACCTTGCCCTGAAAGGAGGATCCCTTGCCTACAATAGAGGGCAGCCCTCTACGCGCCCTTGAGCAAACCCACACTAAGGCCACCGCTGCTATGTAAACCTTCCGCCTGGGGTCTGGGTCTTTAGGGACTGTGACAGAGCAGCCCAGAGTAAATGTACTGAACCCCACACAACCTGCAGTCCCTCAGGGTATCAGTGCCTCTCCTGCCCCGCATCTCTTGGCCGAGCTAGAAATCCCACCTTCCTCCTGCCTTGGCATTCAAGGGCCCAGAAAGAACCGCTGCCGATCACTGGCATGCCCGTCCCCCATGAAGCCTTGGAGCTGCTCACCATTCACCCAGACTGTGCATGTTAAAACAGCTCCACGATCACATGAGAAGGCACAGGGTCATACTCGGGGTGGGGTCCCCAAACACACACACAGGCCCTGGGTGTGACATCTGGGAGGGAGCAGGCGCAGAGAGCCCTGTCTTCTGGGGGCCTGGTGCAGACCCAGCAGAGGGAAAGGAGTCTGAGGGCGCGGCATGAGCAAAGAGCCTGGGGCCCGGCCTGCCTGCACCTGCATGGTCAGGGAGGGCTTATTGCTGAGGATCTGTGAGTCTCACTCATGCTAAGGTGTAAAGGGCCAGAACACAAGCCTAGAGAGAAATTCATGGTATTTCCACAGGTTCAGGGCCAAAACCCTCAGGCAGGGGACTGGGTTTCTTCCGTCGCGGGGCTCTGCTGCCCTCTGGTGGCCACTGGGGAGGCTTGGTGACCTCTGCGCCCGCCGCAAATTCTCTGCCTCCATTTCCCCTTGACAAAACCCATTTAGCTGCTGGCAACCCCAGGCCTCTTCCGCTCATGCAGAGGCCAAGCACTGAGGACTGTGGCCCGACACATGCCTGGGCGATGCACGCTGAGATCCCAGGCCTGTGTGCCCTCCTGTGGCCCCCCAGGCCAGGCCCCCATGCTCCACCACCCTTGGTGTGGGTGCTGCCCTACCTGCCTCCCTTCTCCGAAAATTCCCTGCTGTGCCCATCGTCTCCCTGTCAAGGCCTCCAAAGGCACCATGAACACTCCCACCCTGCCCCAGGACCTTCACAGTTTCTGGCACCAGTCTTCCAAAGCTCACATGTCACCTTCCCGCAGATCCCCACTTGAAAATGTCTGTTATTCATTCTCGTGTTTGCTGATCACCTCCTCCAGGGGACTGACAAATCCAGAAGGGAGAGACAGTTTTGTTCTGGTCCACATCTGTGCTCTTAGAGCCCAGCACCCAGTAGGCACCTACTAAGTGCTTACTATCTGCACGAAGGTACCTGCTGTCTGACACTGACTGTGGGTTCCATACTGCTCTCTTCTCACTAAAAGCCAACAGAAACGGATAAGCAGCTTATTTATACTACTGTGTAAATGACTGCCAAACAAAACACACAAGGAGGCCATGATATTCTCTCAGGTACACAAGTGAAGGCCATTGTGAAGGGTGTCACCAACCTTCTACAGGTCCCAGATGCTGGAATCTCAGTTTGGGCAGCTGGGAAATGAGCTGGTCTTGGCCTTGCTCTCTCTCTCTCTCTCTCTCTCTCTCTCTCTCTCTCTCTCTCTCTCTCTCTCTCTCTCTCTCTCTGGTGGAACCGGGCATTGAATAAGCCCTTGCGCTTGCCAGGCAAGCGCTTACTTTACTGAGCCATCTCCCCAGCCCTACTCTTGGCCTTGCTAAGCATTCTTGCCCTGGGTGCCTGGGAACCCCGCACCTGCCCAGAGTCCTTGGGCCACAGCTCAAGTTCCACCTTGCCCGGCCACCTGTCACGGGTAGAACCCTGCCGGTCAGACCCAAGGAGGCAAGAGGGCCGCGTGCGGGGTAAACTGAGGCCATGAGTCACTCACCTCCAGAGATGCAGGCCCAGCGAGGGGCTGCAAGGGCTGCAGGGGCTGCTAGGGCTGAGCAGCGCCGGGCTCTGGCTGCTCGGGGACAGACTGCGGAGAGAGAGGCGGCCGTGACCTGGTGGCGCCCGAGAGCGGCCCGATCCAGATCAGACTGCTGGGGCCCGGGAGGGCTCCCCGGAGGCGGCGCGGGGACGCGATCAGGGCGGTATCGGGGTCCTCCTGGGTCTCCGCCCGCGGGAAACTCACTCGAGGGTCAGGGCTGGGATGTGCAGCTTATCCCTGCGGGACTTCATGGCCAGGCCAAGCCGCGTCTACACCACCGGCTGCCGACGCCCTGCGGGAGGCCTGGGCCCCGGATCGTGGCGCGATCGCCGGGCGGCGGCGGCGGGAGGTGCGTGGCCCAGCGCCTGGCGAGGCGGACCCCGCCCCTCGAGGGCGGGGCGCGAAATGACCCGCCCCCAGAGGGGAGGGGCGACACAGATCACGCCCACTGGTGGGAGGGGCAGTGCGCAGTAGGGCTATGATGAGGCGGGGGCGCAGCCGGAACCTGCGCACGCGCCAGCTCGGCGGGCGGGGGCGCGGGGAGCAGAAACCAGCGCGAGCCTCCGCTTCCCAGTGGGACCCTACGGCTCCAGGCCACGTCCCGGAGCCCCGGGAGTCGAGAGGAAGGACGGATCCGTCTCCCCGCCCGCCCCGTTGCTTCGTCGTGCCCCGCCCTCCCGCCTCAGTGTCACAGGGGCCTGTAGTGCTGGGGGCCCTCGCAGGCTCGGGTCCTGCTTACTAAGCAAGCCCCAGCCCCGTCGCGTGTTCCAGCACCCCGGGCCCGAGGCCCCCGCCGCTCTGGGCCTCTGCAGGAGGGCGTCCGAGTGACCCCGTCCTAGTGCGCCCTCGGTCCCCACCTCTGCCAGGCTCTCCGGGTGACGGATCTGGACGTGTCTGCGTGCCCCTCTGGCCCCTTGAAGTCCAGGGGTTCCAGGCAGCCAGCCCGGGAGCCAGGGAGGGAGGGGAGTATGTGGAGGAGGGGCGGGAGCTGAGCTTCGACCGGCCCAGCCCCAGGACCCAGGACTTTGCCCCATGAGGTTGACAGCTGGCCCTTGCCCTGCCCCCAACCTGGGCAAAGGCCAGTGTAACATCCGAGCCCCGCCCTGCCAGCTGGCCAGCCCAGGACCAGCAGGAGCAGATGGCCGGGCGCGGGGGCCACGGAGCCTCGTCCTCGGAGCCCCGCCCTCTGCCATCCACCTGCTTTGCTCGCCCCCCTCAGGTCCATGCTGGTCTCCGATGCTACATTGCCACCTTGCACTCGCGCGGTGCCCGAGCCCCAGCGCATCTCCAGCCCTCCCCGTTGTGCCTCTCCTCTGCAGATCCATTGTTGCAAGGCCTCTCAAGAGGTGCCACATGCTGGGACCAGCCCCCTTTTATACTCTTCTGTTGAATTTCTACCTGACTCCACTGTCCCCTCTTGGAATGCAAGCTCCCTGGCATTGTATTGACTGTGGGTCCCTCAAGCCTCAAACACATAGTCTGTGCTCAGAAGTGTTCGCTGAGTGATTTCCATATCCCTGGCTCAGGCAAATGCACCCGGCAAACACATATGCCCATACTTCTAGACAACCAGGCGGCGCAAGGCAGGACACGAGAACCCCTGCCCATCTGGGCTTTGGTATCCCCCACCTGCAAACGGAAAAAACAGTACACGTACGCTCTTTGCCAGCCCACAGGCATGCCATGCGAACCCGAGAAGACTGTGTTCTCATGTCCCTTGAAAATCAATGAGCCCCCGTCGCAGAAAGCATCTAAGCCGGAGCCAGGGGACTTGGGGTGCAGGGATCATCTCCTGCCATGCTGGTGCCCTGACACTGGGAGCAAGGCCTCCACGCCTCAAGTTCCTCATTTGCATATATTTGCATAGTGGCAGGAGTTTCCTGGGCTGTCGGTGGGAGGCTTGTGAAGCACTGGGGGAATACCAGGGAAGATCAGGTGAGGAGCAGAGTCAGTATTAAGTTCACAACCTAAAGCCAGCACCGAAGCCCCTCAAACCCTCAGCCCCAGGGGCACTCACCTACGGCCCCTGCGAGGCAGGCTCAGCTCCTTCTGAAACAAAAGAGAGATTTGTATCATTCCCAGGAAGGGAAGCCCTTTGAACTCTGTGTACCTTTGACCCATTAATCCCCCAAATCAGAGCCCACAGAGACCTCCTTCCCCAGGCCTTTGCACTGCTTTTTAAAATATGTATGTTTTCTAAGACAGGGTCCCTGTATTTCAGGCTGGCCTTGAACTCAGATGATCCTCCTGCCTCAGCTTCATGAGTGCTGGGACTACAGGCACGTGACAGCATACGGTTTAAAAAATACTTCTGGGGGCCGAGGAGATGGCTCAGTGGAGTAAGTGCTTCCCAGCAAGCTCAAGGACCCAAGTTCAATCCCTGGTACCACATGCTGGGCTGGCCCTGGAGCCCCGGGTGTACCCACTGATACCAGGTGTGGTGAGGCATGCCTGCAATCCCAGCCCTGGGGATGCTGAGGCTGAAGGACTGCAGATTTGAGTTACCCCTAGGCGACTTAGTGACTTAGCAAGAACCTGTTTCAAAAATAAAATATAAAAAGGCTCTGGAGATGACTCTAGGCAAAGGGCCTGGGTTCAATCTTCAATACCAGAAGAAAACATATCAAGATAAAAATGAAGAATTCTTTTTTTTTTTTTTTCCTTTGAGACAGGGTTTCATTAGGTAGTTCAGGGTGCTTTAAAACTCATTATGTAGCCCTGGCTGATCTCAGACTCACAGTGACCCTCCTGCCTCAGCCTTGAGAGTGCTGGGATTACACACATGCACCTCCATGCCCAGAAAAATGAATTCTGTTGCTCAAGAGGAATATCAGGTCAGGTGTAATTTCAGCAACTGAGATGCTGAGGCAGGAGGCTCACAGTGAGTTCGGGACTAGCCTGGGAATTCAAGGCTAGCCAGAACTGCATAGCAAGACCCCCTCTGAAAGAAACCAAAGGAGTAGCAGTAGTTGCTTAAAATAAGGACCCTTCTGAGGAAGGGAGAACCCCAGGTTGTCTCCCTGTGCACCTGTCAGACATCCCTGCTGGGCAAGACTGAAAAGCCATGATCTCCTGTGCCTCACTGGGAAGGGCAGGCCTCAGAGCGCCTGGCTCACCTCTGTCCTGCAGGACCTCCTAGCGCCAAGCATGCTTTCTGTGGGGATCTGGGTGGCCTTCCACACGGGGACAGAGAGCCCTGGGCTTGGAGTCCATGCTCAGACGTGGCCGACCAACGAGGAATTCTCTGGCTCATGTGGCACAAATTCCAAATCTGGGGCCACCCCAACCTGCATGGGACGCCACCCCCAAGCCACCCACCACCTGGCTATATCTCTTCCTTCCTGGCCCAGCAAGTGATCGGGGAATGACCTGCCTCAGTTTCTCCACCTGTAACAAGGTTAAGATCAGAAAGGTTGAGGGTCATGATTCACCTGCTCTTCTGCATCATTTACGGGAAACTGAGGCCCTGAAGGAAGACAGCTGCCCACATCTCTCCGAGGAGGTGGAACGGAAAGCTGATGTCAGTGACACGCCCCTCCCCAGCACACACAATGGGGTGGCCAGCATCAGGGACACATGGCTATTTTTACCTGGGTGGGCTCCAGACTGCCCACGTCCCGAGGCGTGTGTTTGGCATGGCAACCAGTGACGTCATCAGCCCCCGCAGCCAATTGGAGGGGACCGGAAGCTGCCGGGCTCTGGGTGACCCGGCTAGTCGGCCAGGGTTTCCCCCCAGAGGAAGAGGGTAAGGGTTGGCGCGGGTTGGGATGCCACCCTCAGGCCTAATCCCAGCCACCCCGTGCTGGCAAAAACAAGGCTTTCAAAGGCCGAGAGCAGCATGATCCCCCTGTCTGACTGAATTCCTCTCCGCTTCAGGACAAGCAGGCATGGACCGCGAGCCATCGCCACCACCACCGATGCCTCAGAGTCTGCTTTCTGTCCCTACGTCGCCGTGGAACCCTGCCCCAGGCCACCCGCCACCTGGCCAGAAACGGAAGGATTCGAAGCCGATGCTCCGGCGCTCGCCCCGGACCCATCCCAACCTCCCTTCCCGGGCGTGCTGTCCGTGTGTGCCGCCTCCCACCCCGCGCGGCCTGGGTGCCTGCGGAAAGCCGGTTACATCGCGAGCGGAAGGAAGGGATCCAAGCAGAGGCTGGGGTTGGGGCCGGGGAGAGGCCTCGGCGCGGGGCCCAGGTCCGGGCAGGAGGACGTCGCCCTCTGCCCGCGTGCGCCGTCTGCTCCGCCCGCGCCCTCCCGCCCCCTTGCCGGCTGTTGCGGGGGGAAGCGGTGCCCACCAGACTGGATCTGTGATTTGGGAGGAGACAGAGCTGGGCCCAGGCACCCCACATCGGAGGGCTTGGGATGGGCCCCGGAGTGGCTTGCTTTGCCAGACGTCCTGAGAAAGGGCATCAGAAAAGCCCGGCTGGCAGCGCCTGGCGTGGGCAAAGGGCAGAAACCGGCTGGGTCAGGGTGCAGATCAATGCAAACTACCCTGAGGGCCTCTTGGAGGAGGAGGCAAAGTAAACGAGGGCATGGAGAAGCAGAGTGGTGTGGAAGGGGCCTTCCGGGTTCCGTCCTAGTAGTAAGGGACACAGGGTCCACATGGGCCATGGCCACCTTCTCTGTCCTGGATATTTCCCTGTTTGGGGATCTGGTGTTTTGAAATTCTGTTGTATGTAGAGTGGAGGTGTGGAAAATGATGAAAATAATATTTCAGGGGGTTGTTTTCTTTTTCTTTTTTCCTTTTTCTTTTTTTTTTTTTTTTTTTTTTTTTTTTTTTTTTTTTTTTTTTTTTTTTTTTTTTTTTTTTTTTTTTTTTTTTTTTTTTTTTTTTTTTTTTTTTTTTTTTTTTTTTTTTTTTTTTTTTTTTTTTTTTGTCTTTTTGAGATAGGGTCCCACACTGCAGTTCAGGCTGGCCTTAAACTCACTTTGTAGCTCAGGATGGTCTCGAACTCACAACAATCCTCCTGCCTCAGCCTCCCGAGTGCTGGGATTACAGGCATGCGCCACCACGCCCGGCTATAGGGGGTTGTTTTCTTGGTTTGTTTTCTGATCAGGGTCTTGCTCCGTAGTCCAGGCCAAGCTAGTCTCGACCACACTGCGATCTTCCTGCCTCAGCCTACTGAGTGCTGGGACTACAGGTGTGCGCCACCACGCCAAGCTCCAGATGATCCCTTGTTAAGTGGCGCTTGGAAATGTTAGATAGGACACTGAGTTTCACCCAAGCTAGGCAGCACAGCCAAAACAAACTGCTGTGGCTTGGGTCAGAAGTAAGACCTCTCCTGGGCAGCCAATCACAGGCCTTTCTTAGCTGCAATCTCATTGGACAGTATCCCTATGCTATTGTCACTGTTGGCCAATCAACATTTGTTTGACCCTTCAGGATTTTATGAATTGACTCTTTGACCTCTACCAATGGTTGACCTTCAGAAAATCTGATTGGCTCTCACGAGCAGCCACCACCCAATGGGCTGGTACCACCTCCCTTAAAGGGGCAGAGCGGTGAAGGGAGTCACCAGGGGGTCTCCAGATTAAACTGAAGGCCTTAGTGCAGTTTGGACTGCTAGGTCACTTAGCATCCCTGCCCTCTGGTTTCTTGGTTGTTAAGATTCCCTGTCTGAGCTTCACTCTCTTCCCTCTAAAACTTACAAGTAAATAGCAGAACTAAATACACACACTTGGTCCATTAATAGGAACAGGTAGTGCCACTTTACTATTGTAACTGTTATAATCTTCCCCCATTTTGGCCTTTATTTCTGTCTCTTCTTGACTTCCTTACTTCGTTTGTGTCCCCTAGTGACTGCACAGGAGTTTTTTCGGCCTGCCGGTAATGTGTCTTCTCCTGCTCTAGGACCTTTCATAGCTCCCCATTACCCTATAGAGAAAGTCTAACCTCTGCACAGTCAGCACTGCCATCTGCCCTTAGTAAGCACTTTCTATTTGCTCCCCGGGTAAATAGCATGACTCGAGCCTGTGGGCCTTTGCACGAGCCACGCCCACACCAGAATGCCTGTAGCCCTTCACCTCCCTGGACACGGCCAGTGCTGGGTGGATCTGGGTTCGAATCCTGTCCCCTATGTAGTGAGACCTGGACCATGGTTTTGCATCTCTGAGCCTCAGTTTCTCCTTTGGCCATGAGGACCTGTCATCTGGAAATTCCGCCCCCCCATGGAACAGGCCTCACTTTCTGACGTCAGGAGCGCCCCCATTCTCCTACCCGGAGGCGGCTTCTCTATTTTAAGAGGCTGAGGGCGGGGTTTGCATCCAACTGGGGCTCCAGGCAAGGCGGCCCCCCCACTGCTCGCCAGTGCCCCCCCACCCGTTGCAGCTGGGGCCCTCTCTCCTGCCTCTGGCCTGAGTACCCCCATTCTGCATCCCTGCTCACCATGGCCCGAGCTCGGACCCATCCTGAAGCCCCGCCATGCCCTATGGCAGCCGGATCGGACTCTCCAGCCTCAGGGTCCGACCCAAGCCCAACTGGCTCCTCAGCTTCCCTCTGCATCCCTTACGCCCTGTGCCCCAGCGATGCCAGGGTTAGTTGGCTGCGGCCGGACTGGGCAGTGACACGACTGGACAGCAGTGGGGCATGTAGTGCACGCCCAATACAAGTGGGTTGAGTACAGGATGGGAGCCCTGTTCCCCACCTACCAACCTGAACATCCCAGGGTTCGGCCTCAGCCTGAGCACAACAGCCAGACCTCAGTCTCCTTGGCAGAGATATTACAGGTGGGGAAGCACAAAGGGTCACCCCCTGGGGTGACACCCACATCCTCCCCACGGGGTCCTCTCCGCGACACAGAGCCTGGCCAGGCAGAGGCTAGAAATGCCGGGAAACTGAGAAACGGGGTCCCCTGGCCTCCTCCGGGCCACAGAGGAAGCCAGCGAAGGCTTCGAGGGGTGGCCCTCCCAGACCCGGGCCTCGGTTGTCCTTGTCTGTACGGCAAGTGGGCGCCTGGGCGTCCATCCCAGAACTCGTCGGTCCCTGCAGCGGGAACCCTCGCAGGGGCAGTGGTGCTGGCGACGCTGGCAGCGTCCCCACCGGCTCGCAGGTACTCGACGTCCCCGGAACGGATCCTGCAGCCCGAGCATATGGTGGGCGCTGGGCGCAGGCTGCTGCGGATCGCGGCGGGACAGCAAGCGGCGGGGCCGAGCCCAGCGCCCTGCCCCGCGCCCTCGCCTGCAGCCTCAGCTTCCCCGGGCATCACCTGGCGACACCCCCTTACCTTCGCGGGAAAGCAGCTGCCTCGTGCAGAGGGCGCGACCTGGGTGCGCCCCGCCCCTGACTCAGTTTCCCCGCTCCCTGCAGGGCCCAGCCCTGGCCGGAGCGCCCAGCCCTCCGCTCCCACCCGGGCCGCACCACCCGCCCGCGCAGGGGCCTCACCTGGAGCCCGCGGCGCCGCAGGAGGCTCGGCTCGTCCATGGCCCGCTGTCCGTGCTGGCTCCGCCCCTCGCCCCGCCCCAGCCCGCCGGGCCCCGCCGCCGCGCGCCATTGGCCAGTCCGGTCAGCTGATGCTTGATGGCCCGCCCCTCCCGCTGGCCCAGAGGGGAAGGCCCCGCCCCCAGAGAGGACAAGCCGGCCCCGCCCCTCCAGGGCCGTCCATCCGCAGATTACAGAAGTAAACATTTTGTTGTTTTTTTATGAGACAGCATCTGGCTGTGTAGTCCCAGCTGGCCTTGAACTCACTATGCAGTTGTCCAAACTAACTTTCCACTTGCTGCGATCCTCCTGCCTCAGCCTCCCTTGAGCCGCCTTCAGAGGCATGCACCACCAGGCCCAGTAGAAGTAAACATTTTTGTCGTGAATCTCCCTACAAGTGAGGGGACGTTACTCACCCCCTCTGCAGGTTAGGGAGCTGAGGCGCACGAGGACTCATCACGGTGCCCAGAGTGTACAGTGTAATTGCAGGGACACTGCCCAGACACTGCCAACTTGAAGGGGCTCCCAAATTAAGAAATCAGGAGTACCACTGTTTTAGGCCATTCTCCCCTCTGAAGTGCAGAATGTGTGTGTTCCTTGTGTGGAGTTGGTACAGGCGCTGACACGTCTTAATTGCTCTATCCTCACCCTTCTTCCTCTGGTCTTGGTTCCCTCCCTTCTGAGAAAGGCCCGTTTCCTTACTTCCTGTTATCTGTCTTATTTTGCTCGTTATTTACACTTCCGGCCAAGGTGGTACACACCAGTAATCCCAGCACTCTGGGAGGCTGAGGCAGGAGGATCTCAAGTTGGAGCCCAGCCTGGGCCGATTGAGTGACATAATGAGATTTGTTCTCTAAATAAAAAAGTTTTCAGAAAGGGTTAGAGAGGTTAGTGAGATCTTGGGTGCATCCCAGGTGGGACTACTGAGAATACGATGATGTTATTCATAATAGGCAAAACATTGAATTCTTTCCATGATTTTAAGACAGGGCCTCTCTATGTAGTTAGGGCTGGCCTAGAATTTGTGGCAATCGTCCTGCCTCAGCCTCCCCAGAGTTGGGATTACAGGCATGTGCCACCCTGCCCGGCTCCAACTGTTTTAAGACAGTGAGATTCCACCGACTTATTGCAGCCAGACCGAATACATCACAATGCAAGGTGCTAAGAAACCCTTAGTGTACCCACACAGTTATCTAAGTTGACATAACTGGGTGGGAGTGTGGCTCAGTGGCAAGCGCTTGCCTGACACACAGGAGGTCCTGGATTCCATATCCACTGCTGCAGGAAGAAAATGATATTCAGGTGTAGTGGCAGATGCCTGTCTCCCCGCCATGAGTTCGAGGCTAGCCTGGGATACAAATCAAGACTCTCGCTCAAAAAAAGTAAAGAAAAAAATAAATAAATGAACGTAACTCATACTATGAAATTTTCCCTGTAAAAATATACAGCCTAGTCAGTGGAAGAAGTGCTTCCCTGGCAAGTGCAAGGGCCTGAGTTCAATCCCCAGTTCCGGGGGGGGGGGATATATATATTACCCCAGGGATTTTAAGCACAGCTACAGTCTTGGGTAACTAGTGCCAGTATAATTCCAGACATTTTTATTCTCCCCAGAGGAAACTCCATTCCCACAAGCTGTCCCTGCCCATGTCGACCCACCCCAGCCTCTGGGACCTTTTGTGTAGGTTTTGTGCCTAGCTTCTTTCCTCCAGGTCTTGGTGTAAGCTTCATCTGCACGGCAGCAGATTCAGGCTGCGTTGCTGATCGCGGCCCAGTAATGTCCTGCTTCGTGGATGGCCTCCAGCTGGCCTGAGCTTTCCCTCGCTCCGCCCCTCTAGGAGAGGCGCTGGGAACGACTCTCTTGCGCGGAGGGCAAGACTTCGTGTGGAATGAGTTTTCAGTTCCCTTGAGGATGTACCTGGGCGTGGATTTCCCGGCCCATATGGTACCTCTGTGTTTTAAGCTTGTGACAAACTACCAGATTGTTTTCTAAAGCAGCCGCCCAGTTAAACCTGCATTTCAACAAACAAGGAGTAAGTTTTCAGTAGAAACACGTGTCCTGCCACACTTAGGGCACAGTTGTGCTTAAAAAATGATGTGTTGGGGCTGGGGAGATGGCTCAGTGGAATAAGTGCTTCCCTGGTAAGCACAAGGGCCTGAGTTCAATTCCTGGTTCCACCAAAATAAATAAATAAATACATACATACAAAAATGATGTGTTGAAATTCGAGCTGAACTTGCTGTCCAGCGGCTTACATAGCACCCGTGCCATGGGTGAGCCTCGGTTGTAGCTTGATTCCTTTGCCCGATGAGAGCTCGTCTCTTGCCATGACCAACTCTTCCACGCTACTTTTTTTTTCCCCCTGCGGTATCAGGGATTGAACTCAGGACTCTGCGCTTGCCAAGCAAGCACTTATTCTACTGGGCTATCTCCCTGGCCCGATTTTTTTTTTTTTTTCCCCACTTCGGCTACTACTGAAGGAAAGTTTGTGAGCTAATCCGGGTTACGATGGATGTAGGATCCAGCGGCTTTTACCTAGGTCAGCCCTTTGTGATTGGCTCAAGGTGAACACGTGATGGAGGCTCTCAGCCAATCAGCGCCTTCGTTGGGACTTGGGCTGGAAGCTTGAGAAGGTGATTCTCGGAACCCTAGGCCGTGGGCTGGGCAGGTGGGTGCTGCTGGAGGGACCCCCACCAGCGAGGTCTCAAGTGTGCCTGCTCCACCTGGAGGAAGCCTGCCCAGCACTCTCTCCTTAAGGCCTCTGTGACAGCAGGGCGTGTTTGCTGAGTGACTGACTGACTGAAAATTTTCCATGGTGAAGACCTATGTCCTTAAAAATCCCAGTTTGGATTTTCTTTAGTTTTCAGAGGCATTGACTGAGTGAACAGATGCATTCTTTTTTGTAAATTATGTACCCATCTGGTAGTATTCCCTCACTGTGACAAAATACCAGAGATAATCCATTAGAAAGAGGGAAGCAGGCTGGGGAGATGGCTCAGTGGGCTAAGTGCTTCCCTGGGAAGCACAAGGGCTGGAGTTCAACCCCTGGTTCCACAACAAACAAACAAACAAACCCTTGGGAGACTGAGGCAGGAGGATTGTTGTGAGTTCGAGACCAGCTTGAGCTACAAAGTGAGCTTAAGGCCAGCTGAACTGCATAGGGACACCCTGTCTCAAAAAGACAAAAAAAAAAAAAAGACAAAAAAAAAAAAAAAAAAAAAAAAAAGAGGGAAGGACTTACTTGGGCCCAGGTTTCTGGGATGTCAGGGCAGGGCTTCCAGGCCAGCTATTCTGATCCATCCTGGTGGGGATCTCAGAGCACAGAGCAGGGAGGACAGAGCTCGGGGCTCGAGTCCCCAAGGCCCTGCCCTCAGGGACATCACTCCCACTGGGCCCCGCACCTCCCATAATGTTCTGCTGTTCTGCTGTGGGAGCCCACCATCTACTCTCCTGTGTTTCTGTGAGGGCCAGGGAGTGTGGTCGATGAAGTTTTTTCTTGATATTTTTGTTTAAAAACCCTCAAATGATCCAGCATTAGAATGTCCTGCTTGAATAGGAAAAGTCTTACAGATGAATGCCTATGTTTAGTAAGTGAATAAAGTGATCTTGTTTGGCCAGCGAGATAGCTCAGCGGACCAAGCTTCTACTTAAGCAAGTGTAGGGTCTCGGGTTTGATCCTGGGCACCAGGTGCCATATAGCTCCGCCCCTGGGTGCACTGAGCCAGCAACTGAGGTTGGGCATGGTGATTCATGTTTGTAATCCCAGCACTAGCGAGGTTGAAAACAGGAGGGTCACCATGACCCCAAACTATGTACTGAGACCCAGTACTAAATACATCAAACAGACAAAGAACAAAAACTCAAAGTGATCTTGTTCTTGCCAACTCCTATCCATCCTGCAAAACCCTCTGTAGATGACCCTTTGGCCATATAGAGGGAAGTTTGGCCCTCCTTGGTTGTAGATTAAGGTCACTGTCCCTGAAGGCAGAAGCCAAGGGGTGAGGACATTCTGCAGTTCTTCCTGTCATGGTTTCCGGTTCTCTGTGACTTGCTCCTTCCTGCCTGCCCCTCCCCCCAGCCTGCTGGGGAATCTGAAAGTGGGGCACATCTGGGTGTTTATATCAAGTGAGTCAGGAGGGCCAGGAAGGCTCCCGAGTAGGCATCAGGAGAGCAGGCGGGGTGCCCAACCCTAGCTGGGCTGCCGTGGCTCCCTGGTGCCCCGGGGAAAGCAGGCCCTGTAGCTTGGGCACCTGCCCACTTGGGCAGTGGCACCTGCCCAGAGACCTGCTCTGTGAGCTGGGGGACTCCTCCAGGAAGCCCTCAGGGAGCCCGCCTCCTTCCCCAGCCCCTGATCTCTAGGGCTGTGGCAGCTGCTTCCAGGCCTGGCTTCATGTTACCTGGGTCTGTTCTAACTTTGGGGAGCAGGAAGGAAGTGGTTTCGGGGAGGGTCACCCACAGCAGTGACTGTCCCCCTGGCTATGGGAGGGTCTCCCTTATCCCCCCAACGGTCCATTGTGCAGAAGGGGGAAACTAAAGTCCGGGGGAGTTCACCTTGACTGGTGTGGAGGGCCTGCTGGGCTCCGGGCATCACCCGAAGGGTCAGAGCTCACGCCCGGGCAGCTGCCGGAACCCGTCTCTGCTCCTCCGGCTGTAGCCTCAGGTGAGCTGGCAGCACCTTGGGGCTCAGTTTCCCCATCTGTGAAATGGGCACTGGAAGGCATCCTGGGAAGGGGGAAGGCCCAGGAGGACACAGCGGGGTGAGGCTTTGGCATGAACGCCTACTACCTTTTTCATCTATCCTTTTACTTTGAAACAGGCTCTCCCTTCGTTGCCCAGACTGGCCCTGAACTGGCCTCCCCCTGCCTCAGCCTCTTGAGTAGCTGGGTGACTACAGCACCACTGCACCCCGTGCTTTTCCCTACCTCTCTGCCTCCCCAATCCCTGCCCATCTCGCCCAGCCCCCAAGGACGCGCGGGTCACGGGGTCCCCACACCCGCTGTACCAGGAACAGGACACTGTCCCTTTGTCCTGCAGGCGCTGACCTCATGGGTCCTGGGGCGCCTGGCCCTGGCCAGGGCAGCTGCCCCTGCATCCTGGCTCTGCAGAGAAAGGACGCCCACGCCCGCGCCTGTCTGCACGGGCCTCAGTTTCCCCATATCGCCCCCTCAGTGCCCTGGGACTCCATGCATGTTTTTCCTTTGTGAGAAACACATTTGAAAATTCACCATTTTTCAAAACTTTCTTTTTAAAAAAATTTTAATGTAGTTTTACAGGGTCTCACTACAGAGCTCAGACTTGTAGTGATCCTCCTGTTTTTAGGGTTCCCAGTGCTGGAATTATAGGCTCGCGCCACCAAGTCTGGACTCGGTGGCTGACTAGTGAGCCCCTGTGGGGGCGGGGCAGCATAGCACGGTCCTGGGATCGAGCCCCCATCCCTGCGCTGGCCTAAGCAGACACGTAGTCTGCTGAGCTATCTCGCTGGCCCTCAAAGCTTTCATTATTCATTAATTTTGAGGTGCTCGGCCGGAGCCCGGGACACTGGTACATCTCTGGTCTCCTTTTCTACTTTTTTTGTTTGTTTGTTTTTTGCGGAACCAGGGATTGAACTCAGGTCCTTGTGCTTGCCAGGAAGTGCTTATTCCACTGAGCCATCTCCCTGGCCCTTCTACTTTTTTTTTTTTTCCAGGTAAGATCTTGCTTGCCTGCTAAACTGCCCACACTGGGCTCAAACTCGTCACCCTCCTGCTTCAGCCTCCCGAGCACCAGGCGACTGCTCGGCGTGCAACTCTGCGCATGCGTAGCCGCTGGCACCTTGCTCTGATGCGGGTCCTGGTGTGTCACTGACTCCCCAGGAACCTTCTGGAGCCTGGGATCAGAAACCGTGTGCACGGAGGCGAGTGGGGGAGAATTAGCTTCCTCTCCAGGGGCCCCCGGCCTGCTCTGCCCTCCACGGCGGCGGTGCGCTGCGGGCCGGGGGACCCCTCTGCTGCTGAGGCGGTGACGGTGGCTCTGCGGGCAGCTGGCTTCCTGCTGCCTCTTTCTCTTTGACTCCCCAGAGCGAGGGGTTGTGACACTTTTTTTTTCTTCATCTTTTTTCTTGCTCAGCTTCAGCGTGTTCCGGGAAGGGCTCAGGGTGGCTGGGTCGAGGCTGCGCGTGGACCTGATGCGTCTCCTCCTCCTCCTCCTGCTGCTGCTGTCCCAGCGGAGAGGTGAGTCCTGCGCGGCTGACCTGCGGCGGGCTGGGCCGGCCTGGAGGCTGGGGCCCCGGGGCTGCAGAGGCAGGGGAGGCCAGGCAGCGAGTGGAACTCCTCGGGAAGCTGCGGAGGGACTCGAGGGGCTGCCTCTGCTCTGCTGGTGGCCCAGGTTTTCACTGAGAATGTGATGCTAGAGCATGGATGGGTGCGGCTGGGGTGGGGAGACAGACTGGAGCGCGGGACGGAGGCTCGGGTGGGTGGTTGGCTGGGTGGGCGGTGATCCCCTTTCTGGGCCCAGACTTGGTCACCCGCTTTCTAGTCTTCCTCTTCCCTTGTGTGGAATGGAGCAACGGTTTCTCACCTCCCAGTGCTCCTGGAAAGATCCCCAGGGCTGCGGCAGTGTGGAAGGGCACAGACAGCAGACAGCACGTGGCAGGCACGTGGCGCTGGGCGCCCCTGGCCGGCAGAGCCCTGCAGCTCCGGGGCGAGGTGCCCACGCGTGGGTCTCACCTCTCCAGAGGCTGCGGCGGTGGCCGGGGGCCTTTTCGCAGCTTTTCTGCCCCTCTGGTCCTCCGTTTCCCTCTCCGTGGTAGGGTCCTGCAGGATTCTGACCCTCCTTCAGGCTTGATGCTCTGAGTGAATGCAGCGTGCTCAGGGCGGGGCCTCCACACCCACGAGCCCCAGGGCTCTGGGGCAGTTGAGGCCAGGCCCCCGGCGGGGGCCCAGGGCAGGGACCCCAGCCCTCGGAGGGGCAGCTTGCTGGTGCTACCGTGAGGGATCACCCGGAATGAAGGGCATGGCCACAGTGTGGGCTGGGACAGACATGAGCTCCGTCGGAGCTGTCTGCCTTCACGATCAGCTGCCCGGGCGCTTCCTGGTGGCACTCCGGCCTACCCACCACCCCTGCTCTGCCCACCGGGCCTTATGGCCCCTGGCCATCTGCCCAGTTCTACACCTACGCTCCTGAGCAGTGTGGGGACCCAGTGTGGAAGGAGCCTGTCACCCCCTCAGCACAGTGCCTAGTGCTGTCCTGGGCCTCCCTGCCTTGCTCCTTGCCAGGCTGGCTCAGCTCCGGAGGTGTCTGCAGCTGCTGCCCACTGCTCCTTCCTGTTAGGCTCCCTATGGGGACCCCAGCTCTGCACCTCGGTAGCCTCTCTGGACTCTCTGCCCTACCCCTGGGAGGCAGTGGGTGGACGAGTGGGGAGAGGGATGAAAGAATGGAAGGGTGCTGGATGGTGATGGGTGGATGGGCAAATAGACGGGTCACGGGAGAGGGGGTGAAGGGGCAGATGGGTGGGTGGGTGGGTGGACAGAAATGAGTAGCTGACACACGGGAAGGTGGTGATGGCTCTTGTGCATGCCGCTTGGGAGTACCCAGCCCTCCCACAGGTCACGGCCGGGGCTGTCACTGTCTCTTGGTTGCATTTGCAGGTGCCTGCAGGTCCAGCGACCACTGTATTCAGGACCTGCCTTATGCCCATGGGAACTCAGGTTTGAAGAGTGGGATGAGAAAAGCCAGGCTGAGGCAGGAGGGTCGTTGCAAGTTCAAGGCCAGCCTGGGCTGTGTAGGATGACCCTGTCTCAGAAAGAAACAAGAGCAGGCCGAGCGGCTCTGGGCTGGCCCCTCATGTTCAGGCAGGCGGAGGCAGAGCCCGGCTGGGCCCGACAGACTGCGGCTAGCCCGGCCGGCACAGGTTTTTAACTGAGCACCTATGATGTGCAGGGCTTGCTGCAGACACAGGGATCCGCTGCGGGGGGTGAGCCTGTGCCCTGCCTAGGGTGCCCGCTGGGGGATGGGACAGAGAGGTGGCTGGGGCTGGCTGACAGCCAGGTTCTGCCACTGCAGGAGAAACGGGTGTGAAAATCTGGGGCACAGCTCAGTGGCGAGGCCGTGGCCCAGGGTGGGTGAGGCCTTGCACCCTTCCCGCCCAACAACCCAGGCAGGCAGTCCACACGCCCTGGCTGAGCCCCTGGGTGCGCTGGGACCTGTGTCAAGGGGAACCTGAAGTGCAGGTGGTGATGCTGAAGGGCGGTCAGGGACCCCCAGAGGGAGCTGGGAGCCACAGCCTGCCGGAGTGAGGTGGCCAAGTGTCGGGGTGCGGGGAAGGCCCTGCTCTGCTCTTTGGGGCTCCCTGAACCCCAGGAATCTCTTGCAGGCTCCCACTTGGGCCCCAGGGACCTCAGCTGCTACCGAGTGTTCAACAAGGGCCTCTACGAGTGCTTCTGGCAGTACGACGGCCCCGCAGAGGTGGTCAGCCACTTCCTCTGGTGCTGGTGAGGACGCTGGCGTGGCCCCCAAACTGCACCCCTCACGTGCTGGCTCCTGGCTGGGAGTGACCTGGGCTGGAACAGGGACCTCCTTGCTGCAGGTCTTATCTAAGGAAAAAGGCGGTTGTCCTGGGGGTTGGTGTGTGGGTGGCCAGAAGCCTCTCTCTGGTAGTGCCTCACCCACGTCCTCCCTCATCCTCCCACCCATCCCCCACCCATCCCCCACCCACCACACCAACCCAGGACTGGAAACCATCTCTCTGGCCCCAAGCTTAGGATCACTTCCCAAAGCCTCGAGGCTGGCAGAATGGATGTAGACAGGGACCCTAAAGTCGCACCGCTTTAATCCCAGCTACTTAGGAGGCTGAGGCAGGGCAATCACATGCATAAACTCAGCAATTTAGAAGACTCTCTCAAAATAAAATATAAAAAACAAACAGAAAAAGGGGGAAGAATGAGGTCTGGCCGCAGGCCTAGGGTTCAATCTGGAGCGCCACAGGGACAAACTCAAAGGAGGGAGGAGAAGCGGGTGGGCTGAGGGGAGAGCCAGCCCTGCAGCGCTGCTCCTCCCGCAGCTTCAGCGCTGCCCGGCCCTGCTGCTACTTCCCTGCCGGCGCGGCCACCCGGCTGCAGTTCTCAGACCAGGCCGGGGTACCGGTGCGCAGCAGCGTCACGCTCTGGGTGGAGTCCCGGGTGGACAACTGGACGGCGACGTCGCCGGAGGTCACGTTGCTGCTAAACAAGTGGGGTCAGCACCCTCCCAGCGCGGTCTGCGGGGCTCCCCTTCGCTCTCCCAGGGCGGCGCTGAGCAGGGCACCTAAGGGCGCGGGGGGCAGAGCGGGGGGCGCGAGACCTAGGAACGCGTGACCCCGCGGAGGGAGCCCGCCCTCGGCAGGAAATACATGCGCACTGGAAGTACAAGTGCTTTACTTAATATATATATATATTTCAGTTTTAAAATTTATTCATTGATTTATTTACTTGGTACAGGGTCTCAGAGTCGCAGTGACCCTCCTGCCGCAGCCTTTCCAGTGCTGGGGTTACAGGCATGTGCCACCATGACCTGACTCAGGGGCTGGCTCAGCAAGCCAGGGTCCTGGGCAGGCACCCAGTGTGGTACTGGGGATCGAACCTGGGGCCTTGCACTTGTCAGCCGGGGGCTTAGACCTCCAAGCTATCTCTCCAGCCCCTATTGTTTAGATTTGTGAGCCAGCGTCTCCCTATGTAGTCCACACTGGTCTTAAACTTGTGGCAGTCCTCCTGCCTCAGCCTCCCAAGTGCTGGGATGCCAGGTTTGCCCCACCACGTCCAGCTTCCATGGCCATTGCTGTGTTTTTCTTGAGGAGACCTGCGATGAAACCCAGGGCTGCGCATGCGCTGGGCAACATGCCCACCCTGGAGCTGCACTTCCAGCCATGTTCTGAAAAACAATCTAGGGCTGGGCTTAGGTGGCACAAGCCTGCGAATGCGTGCAGCCTGGGCTCCGTAGGGAGTTCAAAGCCAGCCCAAACCACATAACAAGACTTTGTCTCAAAAAACCCCTAAATTGATGCCCCCCAAAATCCACGGGCAGCAAAATACTGACACTGATGATGACAGTGCGTGCCTGTGATTCCAGCTCCTCTGGCGGCTGAGGCAGGAGGATCACAAGCTCAGCCCAACCCAGGAAATGTGGTGAGACCCTGTCTCAAAATAAAAATTTAAAAAGGGCTGGGGGCGTGGCTCAGCAGGGCAGTGATTGTCCTGCACGCAATGCCCCCGCCCCCCACCCCCTGCAGCAGCTGCACGGGCGCAGGAGACAGGGCCAGGGACGCCCAAGGTGGTGCAGCCGAGACGCCGCGCTCCCCGCGCAGGGCAACGAGCTCGGGAGGCGTGGCTCGGGGCACCCCTGCCCAGAGACCAGGCATCTGCTGTCCGTAGGCCCGCAAGGAGTCACGCCATACGCTCCCACGACAGGGAGAAGCAGCCGGGGAGCCGGGCAGCCGGTTACTCGTGGCTCTTGTTAGGCGGGCTCCTAACTGGCCCAGCTTGGATTTGCAAAGCATAGAGTCAGCTCCCCGGGCCGCGGCTTGCCAAGCCCCGTCTTGCTGGCTACAGCTCTTGCAGACTCGGAGATCCGTATTACGAAGGCACGTGCACTGCGGCACCGCGCGTAAATCCTCTCGCCCTTAGTACTGGTGACGGGGTGCAGCGCCTTCACACTGAGCTACATCCCTTATTCATTTTATTTTATTTTGAGACAGGGCTTTGCTAAATTGTGCAGGTTGGGCTCGAAAAGTGGGACCCCTCACCCTGCCACGTGTTCTCCCGAGCGGCTGGGTCAGTCACGTCTGTGCCCAGCGCCTCTGGACTGTTGGGATCAGGGCCTGGCCCAGCCAGTGGGTCGAGCGGTCTCCGGCCCATTCCCAGCTGCCCTCCCGGCGCCCTCTCTGCCTGCAGTGAGATACGACTCCCCTCCGAGCAACCCCAGGATGTCCCTGATCCGAGGGCAGCTGAGCCTGGCGTGGGAGGCCCCGGAGGACAGCGTCCAGGTGCAGCTCCGGCGCCGCACGGCCCGCAGCGCGTGGGAGTTGGTGAGTCTGTTTCCCAGACCATGGGGGCTCAGACTCTGGGGGGCATCTCTACAGCAGCCCCCAGGACCCTGGGACGGGCTCTGGCTGGGCCTCTGCTGGTCACGGACCCTCTGCGGCTCCCTGCTACCCACGGCCGCAGCAGATCCTCCACCTCACGCTGCCACTGAGTCTGCTTGCCCACGCCCTGTGTGCCCCATTCCTGGCTGTGGTACCCTCGGGTTCCGGCTCGGGGACCCCCACTTTCAGGGCGCTGCTCAGGCCCCACCCACGGCCTGCCTGGCCTGTTTCCCCAGAAGGCACAGGCTGAAATGGCAGGGGCTGGTGCCGCTGGGCACTGCGAGGCTGCAGCCTGGCGAGGGCCGCACAGCACGGAGCCTCGGGTTCACATCCAGGGCCGCAGAAAGGAGGAGGTGGAAAGGCTTCTGCTTTTTTAAGTTTTAAATTGTATTCTTTTAATAGAGCCTCCCAGTGCAGTTGGGACTCAGCAAATTCTACTGTCTCAGCCTCCCCAGCACTGGCGTTACAGGAGTGCACCACTGTGCCCTGCACGGCACGGTGAACTGGGATCAAACTCAGGATCTGGTGCTTGCCGGGCAGGCACTTGGACCACCGACTGCCTCCCCAGTCGGCCCCCCCCCCCCTTTTTTTGGCTGAACCGGGGATTGAACTCAGGCCTTTACACTTGCCAAGGAAGTGCTTATTCCACTGAGCCATCTCTCCAGCCCTTTCTTTTTGTCTTTCTGAGGCAGGGTCTTGCTCTGCAGCTCAGGCTGGCCTGTGTAGCCCAAGCTGTTCTCCAACTCACAGCAATCCTCCTGCCTCAGCCTCCTAAATGCTGGGATTACAGGCATGCACCACCATGCCTGGCAAGAAAAGATGGAAAGGAAGGGAGACAGCGGGCGATTTTTCACACCCGTGTGTGTTACACACGAGCGTGGTCTCTCTGCAGGGTGACTGTGGACCACAGGATGAGGCCAGCTTAGGTGACCACAGTCATTCCAGTACGTGACCCTTGAAGACCATCTTTGCCTGGCCAGGTCCTTGTGGGCCTCGGTTGTCTGCTGCTTGGGCTGGGAGCTTTTGGGGTGCCTCTGTCCTGTCTCCTCACCCATAACTCTACCAGCCCCAGCCTAGGGCGGTATCATTTGGGGTTCACGGCTCGGGCAGTGCCCACTCATCTCAGGCCCGATGCTGGCCCCTACCGCAGAGTCCTGCCGGTGCCCGCTGGAGGCGGACGTGGCCCAGGAGTTTCAGTTCCGGTGGCGGCGGCAGCTCCAGTCTGGGGCCCCAGGAGGCCCCTGGACCGACTGGAGCAGCTCGGTGTGCATCCCCCCAGGTGAGTGGTGGCCAGGGTCACAGGGACCGACACAAGGCGTAAGGCAAGTCCTGTCTCCCCGGGGAGCTGGGATCGCCACGCTCAGCACCCTATGCGGCCAGTCCCTTGCTCCCTGAGTCTGTCTGTCTCTTGCAGGAAGCCTCCCACAGCCTTCAGCGACACTGCAGGTGGCAGAGCTGGGTCAGAATGGGCGACGCCGACTGACCGTGCTTGGGCAGGTGATGGGCACAGGAGCTCAGGGTGCTGGGCTGGGGGGGTGAAGGGACCCTCAGAGTATGCGTGAGCACAGTTGGGGTGCAGGGCTCCCCCATCCCTGCGGAGTGGATTGTGGGGGACGAGATAGAAGTCAGAAGCCGAACCAGGCATGGTGGTATACGCCTGTGATCCCAGCCCTTGGGAGGCTGAGGCAGGAGGATCTCTGTGAGTTTGAGACCAGCCTGGGCTACAAAGTGAGCTCAAGGCCAGCTTGAAATGCATGGCGAGACCCTGTCTCGAAAAGATAATAAATAAATAAATAAATAAATAAGAAGTAAAAAACCAGGAAAGAGGTGATGCTTGGCCCTGGGTGGAAGACCTCTGCCCAAAGTCCCCAAGGGACTCAGTAGCTGAAGTCTAATGAGCCCTGGTTTGCAGAGAGGGAAACTGAGGTACAGAGAGGTGCCTCTTTAAGGGGCAAAACTGACAAATTCTTGCCCTTCTTAGAATTTAACCTCCTATAAACCAAGTTCATACTGGGTGTGGTCAGCACATGCCTATCAACCCTGCACTTGGGAGGCTGAGGCAGGAGGCTTGCCTCAAGTTCAAGGCCAGCCTGGGCTACTTAGTGAGTCCCTGTCTCAAAAAACCTGAACAACAACAACAACAAAACCTGAACAAACCAGAACTGCAGTTCATTTTTTTTTTTTTTTTTTTTTTTTGTCTTTTTGAGACAGGGTCTCACTATGCAGTTCAGACTGGCCTTAAGCTCACTTTGTAGCTCAGGCTGGTCTCGAACTCACAACAATCCTCCTGCCTCAGCCTCCCGAGTGCTGGGATTACAGGCATGCGCCACCACGCCCGGCTAGCAGTTCATTTTTCTCATGTAACTCTGGGCTTCGGTAACTGGCTCCAAAATGCCTTCATTGGATCTCTGGTTCTGCTCACGGGCCCAGGGCCGTGTTCTGGACGCCGTGTGTCCCTTTCCCTGCAGCTGCCGCAGCCTGAGCTCCCCGAGGGCTGTCTGGGGGGCACGTCCGGCGCAGAGGTCACCTATCTCCTGAAACTGCACATGCGGTCCTGTCCCTGCCAGGCCAAGGCTACAAGGACCATGCACCTGGGGAACCCCAAGTTCAAGCTCTCCCTCTCTGGTGGCGCCTACGATGTGGCTGTTGTCGCCCGCACCAGCCTGGGCCACGGCCCCAACCAGACGTGGCATGTTCCTGCCGTGCCCGCCACCACCCATGCAGGTGCCCCCTTGGGGCAGTGGGTGGGGCCTCAGCTTGGTTAGGGTTCCCGGTTCAGTGATCATATAGAGGAGACCTGGGAGGAGATCCTAACTCTCAGGAGGCTGAGGCAGGAGGATCTCAATTTGAGTTTAGCCTGGACTCTACAGAAAGCCTGTCTCAAAAAAGAAAAAAGAAAAAAAAAAAACATAATGTTCTCCTCTCTGTCCCTTCCTCCCGCCCTCCCTTCCTTCTTTCCTTCCTTCCTTTCAGACAGGGTCTCACTCTGTAGCCAGGCTGGCCCTGATGCATAGATATTTATGAGTGTTACCTCTTCCTCTTGAATTTTTCCCCTAACCAGTATATAGTGGCCTTTATTTCATTTGATCCTTCTTGGTTTGAAGTTGAGACTATCTGAGCCATCCTCCTGCCTCAGCCTCCCACAAGCTGGGATTGCAGGCGGGTGCCACCACACCCAGCTCTGGTGGCGGGGGCAGTTGGGTGTCAGTGCAGGAGGCTTTGTGTTGGGCCTGCTGGGGACTGGGTCTGGCAGGGAGGGGATAACAGAAGGTGGGGACTGTCCCCACGGGCCAAGGCGGCTGTCCCAGGTGACTGTCTTGTGTCCCCAGGCCCTGGGGCGCTGAACGCCAGCACAGGGGTTGACAGGACAGCAGTGCACTGGGAGGTGAAGGCCCGGGGTGTGACCCACTGCGTGGAGTGGCGGCTGCATGGCCGGGACACAGCCCCCAACTGCTTGCTGCGGTCACCACGGGACCCAGGCCCGGCAGGAGCAGGTTGGGAGCAGGAGGGTGCAGTCTCCACCTCTGTCCCTCATCCTGGGGACGCCAGGGTCGGCTGGGCGGGTGTGCAGGCCAAGGAGCTGTCACCATATCCTCAGGCTGCCCGAGGCCCACAGCGGTACCGTGGGTGACAAATCTCACATCTCTGGGTTTGCAAACACTCACCCTGCAGCAAGGTGGTGTTTAGCAAGGTGCTGGGGGCACCGTGATGAGGCCTGGGGAGAAGGGGCTGGGGTGGCCATGCGGCCCTTGCTCTCTTCCTGCACTGGGCCTGACTGGAGACCCAAAGAAAGGCACAGCTTCAGCCTGGGCCTCATGGGGCCTCTGGCCTAAGTGAATAAAGCTGGGTACAGACAGCCCTATCTCCAAGAGCAGATGAAGACACACTGAGAAAGGGCATCTGGAAGTGATCCTCTAGGAAGGGGCATTGGTGCAAGGGCTTTGGAGCATGAGTAAGAGTTTCCTAGACCTTTCTACAGATGGTGAGGCCAGTGCATGGGTCTGCTGGAGGTCAGAACTCAGTGGGGCTGGTGGCTGAGCCCTTGTCCTCCTCCCAGTGACTCACAGCTGGAGCCCAGCCCCGGAAGTGACAGGCCAGGGTTGCTGTTACCACATCACCATCTTCGCTTCTGTGCACCCTGAGAAGCCCACAGCATGGTCCACTGTGCTGTCCACCTACCACTTTGGGGGCAATGGTGAGTGGGCCTAGTGTCAGGGAAGGGCAGAGGCCCTGACTAGAAGCTGGACACATGGACGTCGGCTCAAAGTGGGTGCTGACGACCCCGGGAGTGGTGCCACCCACTTAACAGATGGGGAAACTGAGGCCGAGAGTTAGGAGAGCCAACAGGTTCGCACTGGCGGGGCGTGCACAAGGCTTTGTCACCCGGGGCGGTGATGTGAGCTTCATGCCGTTGCAGCCTCAGTGGCCGGGGTTCCGCCACAGGTGTGGGTGCAGAACCAGAGTGAGCGCTCGGTGGCCGTGGCCTGGGCCCCCTCGGCGCTGCGCGGCTGTCCCGGCATCCTGAAGGCCTACGCGGTGTGCTGCGGGGAGGACGGCGGCCACGCAGCAGGTGCGCGACCCACGCCCGCCAGCGCCTCGGCCTCCCCACCCTTCAGATAAGAGAACCGGCCCGGGCATGAGGGTGCGGCCCGCAGCCCCGCTCTTGGGAGGCTCAGGCAGCACAGGACTGCGAGTCTGCATCCCGGTCTCTCTGAGTGTAATCTCCAGGTCTGAAAAAACAAATCACTTCTCACAGAGAGGCTTGTGTCACCCGCGGAGACCCTCGTCACCCTCCAGGACCTGCAACCCGGTGCCACCTACACCGTGCAGGTGCGCGCGGACACTGCCTGGCTGCAGGGCACCTGGAGCCTGCCCCTGCGCTTCAGCCTCGGTGAGCCACCCTCCCCGGGCTCCCCACTGTCCTGGAGAAAGTACCTGCCAGACCTGGGGCTGCCTCATGGCCAGGCTATTGGGAAAGAGATAGGCAGCGTGCACAGCTACTTGGAAAGTTTGTTTTCCTTTTGTTAGACTCCTGTTCATCCTTCAAAATCCAACCCAAATCTCCCTCCTCTACAAAGTGCATAGAGTCTGGGAATCTCTGTCAGGCTCCGCCCACCTCCAGCCCAAGGGCTTCTGGGAGGGAGTAGGATTCCCCCCAGCTTCCAGCCGCCCACCTATCCAGGCTTTCCTGCCCCAGCCCCGCAGGAGTCCCACGTGTACATCCTGTCTGCATCCGTGGGAAGCTTTGTGACCATCCTCCTGCTGGGTGCCCTGGGGTACCTCGGCCTGAGCAGGTAATGAACCCCCTCCCATGGGCCAGGAGACCACATGTGCCCCTGCTGAGAGGAAGAAAATGAGGTTGGGAACAAGGGGTTTGCCCAGCAGAGGGGAAAGGTGTGAGATTTGAACCAAAACCCCACATCTCCATACCTGTATAACCTCATGGTGATCCCCAATGCATGGGAGGCAGAGGCAGAAGCATCTCGGCGAGTTCAACGGCAGTCCAGGTTACATAGCGAGAGCTTGTCTCAAAAAACAAAAAAAAGAAAAACAAGCAAAAAAAAAAAAAAAATCCACAAACAAAACAGAAGAAACCCTAATGGGGATGAAAGAATCTAAGGCAGAGCCACCAAATAGAGGCCGAGGCCGGCAGCTCCTCCTCTGACCTGACCCTTCGTCCCCAGGGCCACTAGACACCTGTGTCCGCCTCTACCCACGCCTTGTGCCAGCGCCGCAGTGATCTTCGAGGACAGCCAAGGGAAGCAGGTAGATCCTCTCTTTCAAACAGCAGCTTGTTTGTTGTTTTGAGGCAGGGTCTTGCTATGTAGCATAGGCTACCTGTAAACTCACAGGGAGCCTCCTGCCTCAGCCTCCCTGTTTTTGGGAGGGCTGGACCCAG
Organism: Ctenomys sociabilis; assembly: GCA_004027165.1. NCBI lineage: Eukaryota > Metazoa > Chordata > Mammalia > Rodentia > Ctenomyidae > Ctenomys > Ctenomys sociabilis. The sequence goes on from PVKA01003420.1 coordinate 88,623, forward strand.
GCAGGCTCAAGCTTTCCCGGTCGACTAGCAATGGTTTCAAGGCCATCACCGATTGGTCTAGCTTAGGTCACTTGCGTATGTATGACCCAAAGGCTGAAGCTGGAGCCTGTAATGTCGACTGGGTGTGCCTGGGTCCTGGGTCTCCTATGTAGGCGGGGCCATCTGTCCTAACTATAAAAGGAGGACTCTGGGCAGGGAAACAGGTGCTGGTGGCTTGGGATGGAAGGAAGCTCCCGAGGAGGCGTGGCCTTGGGTGGCGGAGCCCGCAGAGACCCAGCCCCTCCGCCTGGCTCCGCCTCCAGCTTTGGCCCCGCCTCCGTCCCGCAGTGCGTGTGGGCTAGCCCGGCGGACTTCGCGGAGGAGGAGGCCTCCCGGCCGGAGACGCTGGTGGTGGAGATGTGCCAGGACGGAGACGGGGCGCCGAGGACGGAGCCGCCCCGGGGCGCCCTGCGGGCCGCGCAGGAGCCCGCCGCCCACGCGGCCCGGGTGCCCGCGCCGAGGTCGTGTCCCGGGCGCCAGCCTGCCTCCCCTCGCGGCATGTGGGCCTGAGGCCGCCGGCGGCGCACTCCGCGGACCGGCGTCAGCGTCCCCTTCCAGACGCCCCCACGCGCTGGCCCCGGGCGCCCGGCCGGTGCGGCCGCCGTCCCCGCTGCGACCACCGGGGGCGCCCCTGCCCCCGCTCCCCCGCCGCAGCCCCAGTTTGCAGAACGCGCTTTTCCGGTTTCGGAGCTGCGCAGAGGCAGAGCCCGGCGCCGCCACGGCTTGGGGCAGAAGGTGGGGCCCAGGCGGGGGGCGCGCTGGCGCCGGGTAGCGCCCCGAGGCGAGAGGCCCGGGCCCGCCGCTCGGAAGCCTCAGTTTCCCCAGAGGAGACTGGCCGAGGGGGCAACAGATCGCGAAGGCTCCCCGCTTCCTGGAGGCTGGGCGCTCCTGGAGCCCTTTGTCTCGGACAGGCCCGCAGGGACCCCGGAAGCAGCCTCGGGGTTAGTCACCCGGGTGCAGCCAGGCCTGAAGCCGAACTTTCCATGCACCCGCCCCGCCCTGGCCACCGCGGGGCCTGGCCCTGCCAGGAAATGAGTAGCCTGCTCTCGCTGGGCGCTGCCTGCCCAGCTGCAACGCAGGACGTAGGCCGCCTGTCTGCAGAGCCTTGGCCTGGGCATTATTTATTTATCCGCACTGGTTCATCTTCCTGGGGCCAGGGCTGCCACGGAGCCGAGCCCAGCCCCGGCCAGCCAGCGGGTGCTGAGCTGCTCCCTGTGGCCCGCTCCGGAGGCCCCTCTCGGCCGGGAGCCCCCAGCCCTTCCCAGGAGTCCCTGGAGCGGCCAGGTCTGCCTCAGGCACTGTCGCAGGCACGTCCTGCTCCATTTTCCCAGAAGCCTCTGTGTTTGCTTGGAAGGGATGGGGTTGGCCTGCACGGGGTGACCTCGGGACTCGGCACCCTTAGTCTCATGCCCACGCCCCCAGACCCAGACCCTCCATTCTTCCTCTTGTTTTTGGTGGAGGTTTTGGTTTGCTCTGCTTTTTTGAGGGGAGGGGATCTCACTGAGTACCCCAGGCTGGCCCTGGACTCACGGTGACCCTCCTGCCTCAGCCTCCTGAGTGCCGGCGTCCCAGGTGTGCACTACCATGCCTGGCCTGCTGCCGCTGCTACTGCTGAGGTACACAGAACTCACACGCCACAGTTCAACTCGCCCGTTAGCGTGCGAAAGTTGGTGATTTGAACACATTCAACGAAGCCTCATCCTCTGGGGCTGCCCCTCACCAGCTCTCCCCATCCCCTGAAGTCACCAGTCTGCTTCTCAGCTCTGGTATGCCTGTGCCGGACATTGCATGTTGGGATCACGCCTGGTGTGGCCGTATGTGTCTGGCTACACCACAGTCTTAAGGAACATCTATATTGTAATAGGGCTGGGGAGATAGCTCGGTGAACTAAGTGCTTGCCTGACAAGCATAAGGTCCTGAGCTTGATCCCTGGTACCGGAAAAAAAAAAATTGTAGCATATAGCAGTGCTCCTCCCTGTTCCTGGCTGAGTAATATTCCACTGGGGGGAGGTGCCACTCTGAGTGCATCTGAACACCACTATCTGGCTGTTTCCACCCACTCGGAAGTTTGGCAGGAAACAGCATCTGTCTCCAACTCTCCTGGTCTGAACTAGGGGCACAAACTTCAGGGACCTGGCTCATCCGGGGGGTGACTTGTAGCAGTCTCGTGAGCTGTTTCTCCAGCAGCTGCCCGTGGACTCCCTGCCGGTCATGGACCATGCCCAGCCCTGGAGGCCTTGGCGACACCCGGCACTTCCCATGGGCTCTTGTTTCTCGCAGGCTGGGGCTGGAGCTCAGCCCCTCTGAGGTTGAGCTGGCGTCTGCCGGAGGGACGGCTCATGCTCACTACCCGAATCTCCAGCTGGCGATCCCCCCGCGTCAGCCTCCCAGCGCGCAGGCTTGAGGCTCCTTGGCCTCTGTGCCTTATTTTTTCCTGGGCCCCTGCCTGCCCCTTGCTCCGTGTGCTCCTTCTCGCCGGACGCCTTCCCAGTGCTGTGACCTGGGGCCTCTGCGTTTAAGCCAGAACCTTGGCTGGAACCACCAGCGCCCTCTGCTGCCCTGGGGCTCGCCCAGGGCCGAACAGAGGCTGGGGCTGGGGCCCAGAGAACAGGACCTGCCTGTGATCCCCGCCTAGCTGGAGGTGGCAGGGAGGCCTTTGTTTTGGCTGACCTGGCCCGGATCTGCCCAGGCCATCTGTCGCTCTCGCTCTGTGGCGCGGCATTTCCGTCCGGCTGAAAGCCAAGCACTGGGCCAGTGGGAGGGACGAGGGTGCTGCGGCCGGCCACAGTCTGTTTTCCCTCCTGGGAGTCCCAGTTGCTTTCCCAGAGGGAATGGGGCAGAAGAGGTCACTGGGTCAGTCAACAAACGTCTCCCAACTAGGGCTCAGTCCCAGGTTTCTCCCACTCCCTTAGTTTCCCTGCAATGGTGTGTGGCCCTGCCGGAGAGCCTTAGAAGAATAAGAGTCACATAGTGTGTGGCACCGGCATGCTTGAGTCTGGGAGGGTCTGCCTGACACCCCGCGAGGCGTGTTTGTCCTGGGGACCGGCCAGTGGGACACAATGTGGACATGGGGGCAGGGCGACCCCTGCATCTCAACATCCCCTCTGCCCTAGTTGCTTCAGACCCGCCTCATATTCTGCTTCTCCGAGCCTCAGTTTTCCCACCTGTAAGCAGAGTTTTGGGGCTGAGACCGTGGATCTGTGAGGCTGAGTCAGGCTTCTGCAGCCAAGTGGTGGAACCACTTGGACAGAGGGGAACTCGAGACAAAAGCAGAGGGAAGGGAGGGTGCTGAGGCAGCCGGTGACTCGGCTCCCGTGCCACTGCCTGGCCTCCCACCTGTCCCCGCCAGTGCCCTGACCGCCATCCCCCCACACTCCCAGCCTGGGTTTCCTTTCCAGGGCTGGGGTGCCATGCCCCTCCTCCTCTTCACTATTCCCCAGCCAAGGGGTCCTCTGACCGCTCAAGGTGAGAACCATTCCCGGGTGTCTCCTGGAGGCCAGGCCTGGGGATCAGGGAGGCACGTGGTGTCAGCTCCCATCCCAGCCCCTGTGATCCCCATCTCTAAGGGCACGTGGGCTGCAGCAGGAAGAAACGCCTTCCTCTCACAGCCTCCAGCGGCCTAGATGGGGTGTCTGATGGGTCCTCAACCACATGGCTTTCTTGAAGAGCAGGACCTGCCACCCCCAGCGTCCTGCAGCCTTCTTGTGAGTCACCGCGTTGGGAAACTCTTGGTATCGGATTTGGCAGTAGCTGGCCCCGAATTTGCACCTTCCCAATCACCAGCTGACGCCGAGCATGGTTTTGCCGCCCACGTTGCCTCCTCCCCTCGGCCCTCTGTGCTCTCTCTGCATTGGAGGAGCTCGTTATGCATGTCTGATACTACTGCCTCAGCTCTGTGCAGGTGCTCTCAGACCCGCGAGGCAGTTGTAGCTAAGCCCGTTTCGAGTTAAAAATACCACAAGTGAAAAAAGACAAAAAAAAAATAAAATAAATAAATAAATAAATAAATATGGCCGGGCGTGGTGGCGCATGCCTGTAATCCCAGCACTCGGGAGGCTGAGGCAGGAGGATTGTTGTGAGTTCGAGACCAGCCTGAGCTACAAAGTGAGCTTAAGGCAAGCCTGAACTGCATAGTGAGACCCTGTCTCAAAAAGACAAAAAAATAAAAAATAAAAAAATAAAAATACCACAAGTGAGAAAAGCGCCACCTCGGCCTCACCTGCCAAGCACCCCGAGGGTCAGCACAGCAGGTCCTAGACTGACAGCTGTGTCTCCCTCGCACAACATCGAGGCGGGGGGCAGCGCTGGCCCCCGTAGCCCAGGGCCTCGAGACCTCACACACGCCACGTTGTCAGCTCTGGGAAGGACCAAGCGCATGACTCGAAGGACAGTTCCTTCTCTGTGCTCCTTGCTTTTTGCACCACTGTGAGAGCGAAACACCGCGAACACCGCACGTTGAGCCACTGCTCGCTGGGGCCTGCTGTGCGCTGCGAGGCTCTTCCTCCTGCTGCAGCTCGTGTCTTCCTTCCTTCCGCCCACGGGGCTGCTCCCAACGCTGGAAGGTGAACCGAAGGAACTGCCCCACGTTCCCAGGAGCCACCTTTAATTAATTAATTGATTAGTTAAGCAGCCTAGGGACTGAGCCGAGAGCCTCACGCACACCAGCAAGTGTCTACTGCCCTACCCCAGCCTTCCTCATTTGTTATTTTGAGACAGGGTTCTGCTCAGGAGCCAAGCTGGCCTCGCACATTTTTTTTTTTTTTTTTTGCGATTGGATCTCACAAGGCAGTTAGGGAGGACCAGGGAGATGGCTCGGAGGAATAGCGCTTTTCTGGCAAGCCCAAGGGCCTGGGTTCAATCTCCAGTTCCGGGGTGGGGGTGGGGGTGGGGAGAACAAGGCAGTTCGGGCTGGCCGTGAACTCACTTTGTCCTCAACTTCAGCAATCCTGTTTCAGCCTCACAAGCACTGGGATTGCAGGCTTGCAGCGCTGTGCCAGGCTGGCCTCAGGCTTTTGATCCTCCTGTCTTGGCCTCCTGAGTGAGTAGCTGGAAGGAGAGGCACACACCTCCGGGCCTGGCTGCAGAGGGCGCTGTATCCACCAAGCTCGCTTTTATTTTTCTAAATTGTTTGTGCTGCACTTTTTTTTTTTTTAAAGAGACTATAAAAAAATATTATGACTTTAGAAACAATATACAATTAAAAAAAGATGAAATGTGTCCCCATATGCCGTGCTGGCCCTGCCCCCGGAGCACGCTGAAGTGGTGACAGCCTGGGTGTGGTGGCGTACCGCTGTGAGCCCAGTGCCTGGGAGGCCGAAAACTGCAGGATCACTAGGAGACGAGCTGGGTAGCGAGGCCCTGTAGACCCCGTACTAAATACACGAAAAAATATGACAGGTATTCAAAATGGTTGTTACCTTGTACATTGCTGTCTTCAGTGTACTTGCTTGGATTACAGGTATAAGCCTATAAAACCGGTCAGTAAAAAAAAAAAAAAAAACTGATCGAAGTAAAAATTTTAAGCATTAACTGCTACCTTCAAAAAAACTGATAGAAATTAGTAGCAGGACCGTCTTAGCTATCTGATTTATATACACAATGATTCCCCGTCATTTTTCTCCCTTCTTTTCTCTTTTCCCTTATCCCAGCTGTTTCCTTCCCTCCCACTGTATCTATTTACCTTTCAGGTTTTATTTTCTCTTTCAAATTCTCACTCTAGGAGGACAATACAATGTCTATACACAGGGCTCTGATTTACTCACTTATAAGCACATCCATTTACCTGTAAAAGCATCATTTATCTTTCTTTCTTTTTTTTTTTTTTTTCTTGGCGGGACCAGGGATTGAACTCAGTCCTTTGTGCTTGCCAGGGAAGTGCTTATTCCACTGAGCTACCTCCCCGGCCCTTATCTTTCTTTATAGCTGAATAATACTCCATTGTATAAAAATACCATATCTTGGCCTGGCCAAATACCTCAGTGGATTAAAACTCCTGCCAGCAGGCGCAGGGGCTGGGATTCGATCCCTGAGCCTGTCATGTGGGCCCTGCCCCCGGGGCACGATGAGAGAGCAGTTGAGACTGGGCGTGGGGCGCAGGCCTATAATCCCAGCCCTTGGGAGGCTGTAAACAGGTGGATCACAATGAATCTGATCTAGTAGTGAGACCCTGGACGCCCTGTAAATCCTTCCCTAAAATAAAACACGTCCTCTCTATCCATTCCTCAGTTGGCGGGCGTCTGGCTTGTTCCCAGGGCTGAGCTAGGACAGATCGTGCTGCTGTAAACATGGGTGCACGGATAGTCAATTGCCTATTGGCTTTTCTTTCAAAAGGCTTTGCCCCTCAAGTCTTTGTGTACTTTCCACCAAAAATGTAAGCGCTATTTTATTGTATATTGGCATAATAACCAATGTGAAGCTGGGCCGTGTATGGCGTGAGTCAGGAGCTCAGAGTCACCGCCTGAGCGCGAGCCCCCAGGTCCCAGTGAGCTCCTGCCCTCCCGACAGGGCAGCTGCCCTTGCTGAGGGCGGAGCCCCCACTGGCCCAGGCCCCCTGTGGAGCTCGCCTCCAGCACGCGGTCAGCATTGCTCTCCCGTAATAACAGGCTGCGTAGCTGGTCCTTCTCGCTCCCCCAGGTCCCCCGTGAGCTCCTGCCCTCCTGACAGGGCAGCTGCCCTTGCCGAGGGGCGGAGCCCCCACTGGCCCAGGCTCCCTGTGGAGCTCGCCTCCAGCACGCGGTCAGCATTGCTCTCCCGTAATAACAGGCTGCGTAGCTGGTCCTTCTCGCTGGCAGGACCAGTAGTACCGCTCTGCTCTGGAAAAGAGGCCCAGCCGTGCGCAGCTGGCTGTTTTCCCACGTAGGCTGTGGGGCCATCTTATCAGGTCTGGGGACACTCCTGTTGCTCGCACAGTATTGCAGACACAAGGGCACTTCAGCCTTCTGTCCAGGGGTGTGGGGCATCGCCGCCTCCACCGTCGGGCACAGGACGCTCACTGTCTCCAGTCCTCTCTCTGTCTCGCTCTGCCTCTCTTTTCCTTCGAGAGAGGCCTTCCGCCTGTGGGGAGACATGCCCACCCACCTTGGCTCGCTGCAAGCCTTCAGACACGCCTCCGGCCCGCGCAGGACGAGAGGTTCAGCTGGTTTTCGCTCCTGTGCTGGGCCTCGTCCAGGTGCCCGATGTGCTGCACGAAGAACCGAACAGGAGCCCCGGCGGCTGCCGCAGAGCCGTCGAGTCCTTTGAAAGACTGGAAAAATGTCCACTCCGCGCAGTGGGACCAGGGCTCCGGAAGCTTGCAGCACCGCGAGGCTCCACGTCGGGGGGCTGGCGCCCCGAGGGGGGCTGGGCTCCCCTGCGAAGCACCTGTGCCTGCCCCTCCAGGAGCGAGGCAGCAGATTTTCTTTGCGGTGCTGGAGATCAAACTTGGGGCCTTGTGCTTCCCAGGCAAGCGCTTATGCCGCTGAGCTGTCTCCTGGCTCTGAGTGACAGTTTTTGGCCTTTGGAGTCACTTGTGGAGCTGTCACGGTGCCCAAACCAGCGGGGAAGGGCGTGCTCAGATCTGCATAGTCAGTACCATGGCAATGAGGTCGGGCCGGGCCAGGGCTGCAGGGACCCTGGGGCCCGGAGCAGGCAGGCGCGGGGCTCGCCGCGGGCCTGGGCTGCGGTGTGCGCGGGCGCGGGCGCGGGGCTGGTCCAGTGCTGCCCCAGAGGGTGGCCTCCTTCCCTCCTTCCCCTGCTGTCCCCTCGCCCGCTCCTTCGTGCCCTGGAGCAAGCCCCGCGCTCCCAGGCCGCGGCCTCGCGGGCTCTGCGCCCAGGACCCGCGTGGGCTCCATGGCTCACCGGCGAGCGGGGTCGGGCTTCCTTGCGCTTCGGCAGTCACCCACCACGGCTGGAGCTGGACTCTGTGAAGATGCCAGAGGCAGCTCAGGCTGTGTCTCTGACCTCCTGAGGGCCACAGCGGACCAGGGCAGGAACGGAGGACAGTGGCAGGAGGTAGAGCAGATGCTGGCCTGCATTCGGAGCCAAGGAGGGAGCCCCGGGCCCAGCAGTGTCCACACGTGGACACCCCATCCCCCTACCTTCATGGAACTGCATGGAACTCACAGAGATCCCCCTGCCTCAGCCTCCCGAGTGCTGGGATCACAGTCATAAGCTGTTGTGCCCTGATGCATCTCTTAGTGCAGGGTGTACAGGGTCTCACTACACAGATCAGGCTTCTAATGATCCTTACTGTTTTTCAGCCTCCCAAGCGCTGGGATCACAGGTGTGCTACCGCGGCCTGTCTCATTCACCGTCTCCGGGGGCGTGGGAGGGTGCGGGGTGGGCAGGGAGGCGGCAGCATGGCAAGCCGGGAATCAAACCCTGGGCCCTTGTGTTTGCCTAAGCAGCACATTAACTAGCTGAGCTATTTGGCCCGCACTTGAATCTCTTTTTCTATTTTTTTTTTTCTTTTTCTTTCTTTCTTTTTTTTTGACAGAACCGGGGATTGAACTCAGGCCCTTGCACTTGCCAGGGAAGCGCTTATTCCACTGAGCTATCTCCTTGGCCCTCTTTTTCTATTTTTTGGCAGAACCGAGGATTGAATTCAGGCTCTCGTGGTAGCCAGGAAAGCACTTATTCCGCTGAACCATCTCCCCAGCCCCTTGCATCTCTTTTAAAAGAAAGATCTATTTTATTTTTAGTTGACACATAATAATTGTACATATTTATGGAGTACAGGTGCAATGATTTGATTTGTGCATACATTGTTCTTTTTTTGTGTGTGTGTGTGTGGTACTGGGAATCGAACTCAGGACCTTGTGCTTGCCAGGCAGGCACTTATGCCACTGAGCTAACTTCTCAGCCCTGTGTGTACATTGTATAGTGGACAAATCAGTCTATAGCTTATCTATCAGCTCAAACACTTCTTTCTTTGTGGTGTGGGCATTCAAAATCCTCTGTCACTGCCAGGCATGGTGTCACATATCTGTCACCCCAGCACTGGGGAGGCTGAGGCAGGAGGATCGCTGTTTTTTTTGGGGGGGGTGTCTGTGTGTGTCTGTGTGTGTGTGCATGCTAGGAATTGAACTTGCAACCTCACACTTACCAGGCAGGTGCTGTGCCGCTGAGGTATCTCCCTGGCCAATCGCTGTGGTTTCGAGGCCAGCTTAGGTTGTGTAGGGAGACCTTAAATCTAAAATATTTTGTCTCTTTATTATTTTGAAATACAGAATACAGCACAGCTAGCTACAGCCTCTGTGCTGTGCAGTGCGAGCCAGAGCCTGCTTCTCCGGAGAACCAAGACAGGCCGGGCGCTAAGAAGGATGGGAAGGGCAGGCCGTCCTCCCTGGGCTCCGTGCCCCTTCTGCTCTGTCTGAGTAATTGTCCACCCCTCCATCCACGACCGCCACTCTCCGCGTCCCCTGTCTCTCCTTCAGCGGCCAGAACTAACCACTGTCCTTCTGGTGGGAGACTCTGCTTTTTGGATTCCACAAATGGGTCCGGCTGCTGTTGGTCTTTCTGCACTTGATTGAATGTGATGTCGCCGCAAGGGACAGGGCGTCACCTGCCGGCTCCGCGGTCCGCCCCCCTCGCTGCCCCCCTCAAGCTCTGACGCTGAATTTGGTACGACGACGACTTTGCCTCCCCTGCTTTTTCCATTCACCCCCGACAGCAAGGCGCCTCCCCCGCGGGGGGCCGAGCTGCAGCGGGGCGGGGTGCGCAGGCTCCCTGACCGCCGGCCTCCTTTCGCCGGGATGCACCCCGCGATGGCATTGCTGTGGCAGCTTCTTTTTCACTCCCCCCTAGTGCTAGGAATGGAACCCAGGGTGTTCACATTGAGCTGCAACCCCGGCCCTTTTTATGTTTTATCTTGAGACAGGATCCACTCCAACCCTCACCCCCGTACCCCCCCAGACACACAGCGTGGCTTCGAATTTCTGTTCCTCCTGCCTCAGCCTTCTGAGCGGCCAGGACCAGGCACACCCGGCTCTGGGTCTTCTCTTGAGAAATGTCTGCGTGAGTCTTTTGCCCGCTTACCTATTTGTTTATTTTGTGGTGCTGAAGATGGAGCTCAGGGCCCCCTGCCTGCTAGGCAAACCCTCAACCCCTGAGCTCCACCCCATAAAGTTTGTTTTATGCAGGAACTTGCTGTGGAGCCCAGGCTGTCACTAGCCCACCGCAACCCTCCTGCCTCAGCCTCCGAGTGCTGCAATGACAGATGAGCGCCTCCACACGGGGCCCAGGGGTCTGTGGGGGTTCCAGCTGCCTTGGGCTCCTCCGTCCCCTTCTGAGATCCCTCCCCCCACAACACCTCATCAACACCCCATCTCAGAGAGACTCCTAGGATTTCAGAAATTGTCCAAAGTCCCGACCGAGGTTTCCTAGTGTCCGCTTGGCCCGGACTGTTTCCCTGGGCATGTCAGCCCCCCAAATCTCAGCAGTCTTGCCTGGGCCTGGAGTGTGAGCTGGCGTGGAGGGGCCGGGCAGGAGGACAGTCTGCCCATGGTGGCAGCTGCCTGTGCAGCTGCGTAGGGCCCAAGCCCGCTGAACACCACCCACTGGGCTGTGTCCTCCTCGCCCTCCCCCGTGTGGGCTGGTCCCCGGCCCCTGGGTCCGCTCCAGGGGCTGGAGGTCACATCAGGCTGTCCTGAGTCACAGGGAGCTTCAGACGTTCCCTCCGGCCAGGATGGCATGGCAGCCTTGGCGGCCCTCCGCCCAATTCCTGCTCCTCACCGCACTGCATGATGTCTGATCTAGTCCCACAGACTGAAACCGCCCCGACCACCCCCGCATCAGTGCGGCCACCTCGGGAGCCTTCTCTTTATTATATTATATTATTATTATTATTGCCGTTTCTTTTTTGTCTTTTTGAGACAGAGTCTCTCTATGCAGCTCAGGCTGGCCCTGAGCTCACTCTGTAGTCCAGGCTGGTCTCAAACTCACAGGAATCCCCCTGCCTCAGCCTCCTGAGTGTTGGGATATACAGATGTGTCCAGCTTTTGTTTGGCTCTGTCATTTTTTTTTTTTTTTTTTATGAGAGTTGGACCTGGGTAGTCTTTCTTCATTCCATTTTTTTTAATTGAAAAAAATCTTTTAAAAAAAGTATTTACGGCACAGGTATGCAGCTGGGACTCTCAGTGATCCTCCCGTATCAGCCTCCCCAGGGCTGGGATTACAGACTGTTATGGTTTGTGTCTAGTTGTGCCCCAAAGCCTCATGTAGTCATGGGGTGGGGACTTCTAGAGTTTGAGATTAACTCATGATCCCCTGGGATTATGTGTGACCAAGGCTGGGATTATGGGTTTTAGTCCTGCTGGGATTATGGGTGCGAGTACTTCCCCCAGCCTGGGGCAGAGAGCGATTGCTCTGTATTACTGTTCCGCCGCCATGAACAGCTGCCCTCTGCCTTGGAGCCAGCTGGGTATGGACTGAAACCTCCAGGGCTGTGAGCTAAACAAACCTTCCCTCCCTGTTGGGCATTTGTCCCAGCAACGAGAAGAGTAACTGAGACAAGAGTAACTGAGACGCGCTCACAACGTCACGCCGTATTCCATGGCCAGCACAGCGTGTGGTACCAGGACTCGAACTTAGGTCCTCGCACTGGCCGGGCAGGCGCTTGGGCCTCTGCGCTGCCTCCCAGCGCATTCTAAACCAGGAAGCGTGGGGTGCTTTTCAGTTGCTGCTGCTGGTTCCATTTGCCCTGAGACAAGAAGTATATCCCAAGTGTCCGCCGGGCTGCGCTGCGCGGGGTGTACTCGCACTTAAACAAGAAAGGACTCATTGTTTGTCAGACATTTAAAGTGATCGGTGGCCCGCTGGGTACCGGGCAACCTGCTCCTACACCTGGGACAGGACGCCCACGACCCCTGCCAGCAGTGGGTGGCTGAAGCCCGGGGTCCTCGAGGGCCCTGCGGTCACCTGGCGTTGGCATCCGGAAGCAGGCCTGGCTGGTCTCCTGCAGAGCTGGCCTGTGTCGCCGTGCACGGCAGCTTCCAGAGCAGCTGTCACTGTCCCCGGTGGTGCGGTGCGACCAACGCCCACACCGCGTCACGTGACACCTGGTAAACAGCGACTTGGGCTGTCGGGGTGCGCGGGGCAGGAGAGGGTGACCCTCGCCCTGAATCCCACACTGGTGAGCACGGAGCTGTAAACAAGGGGTTGAGGTCCTGGTCCTGCCAGAGCACCTGGGCTGGACCCCGGCTGCTCACACTGAGCCTTCCCCAGCCCTGTAAGCTGTTTCTACTAAAACTCTAAAGCATCCTCTCCCTAAGTCACTGCATTGCCCAGGCTGGGCTGCAACTCAGAGCTTCTGCGTCAGCCTCCCAGAGCCCGGGGTCCGCAGGGGTGCGCCCTGTGGTCCTAAATGTGGAGCCTGTTAAATGCTTCCTCCAGGGGCTCGCAGGGTCCAAGTGGCCTAGAAAGAATGTCACATGGGTTGATTTTTTTTGGTGGACTCGGGGATTGAACTCAGGCCCTTGCACTTGCGAGGGAAGCACTTATTCCACTGAGCCATCTCCCTGGCCCCTGATTTTTTTTTTTTTTTTTAAGCTCGTGAAGTGTGGTGAGTCCTCCTGTAATCCCAGTGCTTCAGAGGCTGAGGCAGGAGGGTCACCATGGAGTTCCAGGTTAGCCTGGCTTACATAGTGAGATCCTGTCCAAAAGCTAAATTGAAGGGAGGTTAGAGGAGTGAGGAAAAAAGGGGAAAAACCTGAGTTATATTACACATGGGTACAAATTCCCTATGATGAATGTGATTATTATGTAAAATGTAGCAATAAAATCTGATTTTATTTATTTATTTATTTGGTACAGGGTCTCTCTGTGCCCTTGACTCACAGTGACCCTCCTGTCTCAGCCTCCCCAGCGTTGGGATCACAGGTGTGCACCACTACGCCCAGTTTGGGGGAGCAGGGCGCACTGGGGTTCTGCGGCCAGCATGGATCGGTCCCGCATCCTCGCACTTGCCAGTCAGGCGCTTAGACTGCCAAGCTAGCGCCCCAGCCTGAAAATCTGATTTAATAAATAAAATAAAATAAAAAATAAAACAGTTAAATGCTCCAAACAGGATATGTCAGGACACATGAGGAGGAGGTTTCACACTGCCGGCAAGGCTGCAAACTTCGGGGTACCAGGGGTCCACAGAGAGGTCATGAGAGGGCCAGCAGGGGCGCACATAGTCTGGTTCAAGCTGCCCAGGTCCCTCCCGTTTACAGAATGGGCTGAGCTGCTAAAATAGTGTAGATTCTTCCAGTCGGCATGGAGGTGCGTGCCTGTCATCCCAGCAGCCAGGAGGCTGAGGCAGGAGGGCGATCTCAAGTTTAAAGCCAGCCTGGGCTATAGCGTGAGATTCTGTCCTGTCACAGAACAAAACATGAGCTACAAGTACAGGAGAGGGAGCAGGAAGGGGCGAGGGCAGGGTCTCAGCGTGAGGGGCGGGCTTGTGGGGAGCTGGGCCACAGCCCCAGGGGAGGCCTCAGGGGCACACATGTGGGGAAAGAACCACGGCCTTTCAGAGGGGACACAGCAGGACCCAAATACTGTGAGTGAAGGGTCAGGATCAGGTGGCACAAAGATGGCCGTGGGAAGCAGAGAGGGCAGGGCTTGGCTTGGAGAAGAGGGCACTGAAGGGTGAGTAGAAGTTTGTTGGCAAGAGTGTGCCATCCTGGGAACACACTTAAGAGGCAGAATAACCCCAGGTCGGCTTGAGCCTGCAGCCGTTTCCCACTCAGGGCCCCCAGTCCAGACTTTTTTCCCTCATCGGTGGCCATGTAAGACAGGCTCTGCACAGTGAGGAAACCACCGCTTCCTCTCTAGGAACGAGGCTCCAAGCTCAGGATGGGGTCCGGGCAGCTGAGAGGGGAGGTGACTCGCCCCAGGCCACCCTCCAAGGTTGCAGCCCTGCCAAGCCCTAGGGGTGGCACAGGCTCGCCCTCCGTAACAGCACCGATGCGGGGCAGAGAGCTGCCGGGGTGCGGCTGTTACAAATGCTGCCCGGGCGGGCTGCCTTTGGGCAACAGCCCAGCGCTTTGCATTTTTTGATTTAAACTGCTTGGGAGATCCTCCCGCCTCAGCCGCTGGTGCGGGTGGGATGACAGGCGCTTGGGGTCGGGCTGACTTGGATTGGGCAGTAGGCCTAGGCTTGCAAACTCGTGCGCTGAGACACAAGGACGTCCATGAGCCACAGGTGTCACTGCCCCCGCTGGCGCGTGCGCGCGGACACCTGGCCCGGGCCCCTCGAGGGCCACCTTCCTGTTTGCGAACTGCGCATGCTCAGCAGGAATCCAGCGCTGCAGACCGTGCTCTGCCCTGTGAGCTCATCTCACGCTCTGGCCTGGCCAGGTGGAGACCCGGGTTCGCGAGGTGATGCTGACCTGACGCTCCTATCTGCCGCCCAGCCCTCCTGTCCACGTGCCCCTCTGTGCCCTGGCCCCCTAGAGCCTCTAAGGCAGCTGAGAATATGCCAGCTCTCTCCTGCTTAAAACACCGTTCCTTAGTGAACTCCTCTGCATCCATCAGAGCCCTAGCTGTGATGTTCTCTCCTCTCAAAATGCTTCCCGGGACTCTCCAGACTCCCATTTTCCTTTGACTTTCTAGTGACCTCATTAACTGGAAGTGGCCTTGACTCTTCCTACCAGTGTCCCTGGGACTTTTGTCATCCTCCTGGTGGGCACACAGGCCTTTATCACTCCTGTGAGCCTCAACTCCCCGTGGGGATTGGCTGGGGCAGCACCCCCTCCTGAGTTCAGAACCCCACGCTGTGTCCTGGGAAGGGCGGGCCCTCGGCCTCCAGAACTGGTTATGTATCCAGCAAGTGGGCCTTGCAGTGGACCCCAGAGTACCCTCAGCCACCCTTTGCTTTGCCTCAGTTTCCCCGTGAGCTGTCCTGCACAGGACAGAGGAGTCGGCTACACCAGACGTCCCGCGTGCCCTGCCGTACTCCGGATGCACAAGGCACAGCCACTGAGTGAGTCACCCCTGCACCTGGGTCCCTGCCAGACCTGTGCCTGCCCAGGGTCGTGCACTTCCCTGGACAGCAGGGACAGGACTCCTGTGTGCCCAGTGCCCCCATCTGGCAGCTGATCAGGCAGACCCATGGACACACCAGTGAACGTGGACCGCAGAGACGCCGGCTGAGCCAGGGGCCCACTTGGTGATCTGAGACAAGGGAGCTGGTGGGGCCCCAGGGACCTGGGACTGGGTGGTGCCTGCTGTCAGACAGCAGGTGCAAAGGTCCTGCAGTCACCTGGTGTTGGTGGCAGCGGCCCCATCCAGGAGGGTCTAAGCCTGGACTGGGGAGAAGAGGCCGTCACAGGCCGCGCCATAGAGGCCCGGCCTGGGACAGGCTGTGCTGTAACTGGAGCTGCCAGGCAGGACCTCGTCCCTCCCAGCCGCCCCCGTCCCGCTCGGGACAGAATGTGCCGGTGCAGAGGCGGCAGTGGGCGGTGGCGGAGCTAGTGGCTGGAGCTGGCGGCTCCAGATTCCTGAACGGCAGCCCGACTGGGCCCCGTGCCAGCCAGCCCGACAGAGGACAGGGAGCGACGGCTGCCCCGCCGGCCTGGCACCCAGCCACTGCCAGGGACAAATGGTGACAGACACGGGAGACAAGGAGTAGTGACAGAGATGGCCCACGAGGTCCCCTGGTGGGTGGCACTGCACGGCCATTCTGAATCCTCCACGTCCAACCTTCACCCACATCCAGCTGGGGTCCCGGCCTCTCGACAGTGTACAACCCTTGTCGCGCCTGCGGGCTGGTGGCACAGCCCCACTTCCGAGGGCGGCTGGGGCGGCCTGTGCGAAGGTCCTGGGGTTGGGTGCTCCTGAGCACTGGGCGGGGGGCGCACAGGGTGCCCGGCAGGGGGACCCGCGGGCCAGCGCTGCCCTGCTCGCCACCCATCTGGCCAGGAAAGTCTCTCTAGGGATCGGGTTCCCCAGAGCTGCTGACTCAGGAGTCCTGGGGACACAGGGCGTCCCGTCCTCCATGCCCCGACACGGCTGTGCACGCACAGCTCCATGTAAACATCTAGGCTGCCCTCGCCTTGACGCAGGTCCGACACCGGCCCCTGTCTTGCACATCTCCTGTGATGGGGAGCTCCTGCCCTGCTGGTTTTTGCTGTTGTGTTTTGTTTTGGGTACTGGCAGTCAAACTCGTGACCTCGTACTTGCCAGGCAGGCTCTATGCCACTGAGCTACGTCTCCAGCCCTGACCTCCTGCCTTGTAGTTCTTTATAAAAGATACCAGAAACCAGCCAGGCCTCGTGGTGCACCCTGCCACCCCAGCATGCAGGGAGGCTGAGGCAGGAGGGTTCGAAAGTTTGGGCCCAACATGACCGTTTATTGATGTGGTAAGACCCTGCACCGGAAATGGAAGAACACAAGCAAACGAGGGGTTGGCGGTGTAGCTCAGTAGGAAGGCACCGGGCTCAATGCCCACTGCAAAATAAAGCAAACCGAAAAACATGAGGAAGAAAAAAGAAAGAAGAGTCGCCAGCTCCGGTCGCCCCAGCAGTGCAGCCCCAGAACTCTTCCTTCGGGAGGACCGGGACTCATATCTGCCTCCCGTTACACCACGTTCTAGTGGCCTCGCCCTCTGTGGGCGTGACTAGACCCTAGGGGCGGGGCCTCGGACCTGGGCGGAGCCTTGGCTGTGGGTGGGGCTGAGCTGGGAGGCCAGTACCGCGAGTCCCTGTGAAGTCGCCCTCGATCTTTTGGGCCGACTTCCACCTGCAGAAGGGTGCTCTCATGCCACTAGGGCTACCTAAGTGGGCAGGGAACTCAGCAACCCCCTTGCACGTTGGTGGTACAGTAGTCCATGCACGGAAATAGCTGACACACCCACGCACAGATGGGGGAGAAATACAAGATACTCCCCCTGCACAATGGAATATTACACACACACCAAAAGGAGCAGGCCGCTGACCCATGCTGCGGGATGGGTGAGCCTCAGAAACAGGATGAAGGACCACAGCCAGACACCAATGGCCACATGATGTGACCCACTGATACATGCTGGATAAACCAAGTCCACCCTGCGGGGTGGCGCACGCCTGTGATCCCAGGACTCTGAGGCTGAGCTAGCAGGACGCCCTGCTGTGAGGGGTCAGCCTAGGCTATATAAGGCTTTGTCTCCAAACAAAGAGAAAGCAGGCAGTCCCAGTCCCGAGCAACACGGCTGCCGGGTGGGCGCGGCCCGCTGAGGAGCAGCCTCTGAAGCACAGCACCTGGCTCTGTGGGCGGGCAGAACTGGGCCGGCAGGATCTCCGCAGGGCCCGGACCTCTTCCCAGCCCCGCCCTCAGCCCCCGCCCCGGGCCCTCCGCCCTTCCCGCCTGGAATCAGGGCCTCAGCTGGAGGCAGGCTCAGGGCAGCAGCCACACCGGCCTCCATGCCTGCCTCGTGGTCCACACTTTTTATTTTTAAAATATAATTGTACCAAAGGGGTGGCTGGATGGCAGTGCTAGGGTGGCCAGGGTCCTCGGGCCAAGCCCCAGCCAGGAAGGGGACTCCGGGTGGTGCAGCCAGCTGCCACCGCTGTTCCAGTGCGCTGGTTTCCTGAGTTCCTTGTTCCCAGTCTTCTTGCTCATCCAAGCTCAGGGTGGCCCTGGCTAGAATCCCTGCACCTGAGGCCCCAGATTCTGAGATAAAGGGGTGACCTCCAAACCCTCCTCTCGCTTTCCTCATCTGACACTGAGCTCCTTCCTATTCATACATCAAGGTCAAATGTCCTCCAAGAAGCCTTCTCTGCTTCCCATGGGACTTGCCCAGATGCTCCCTTCTGGTTCTCAAGTGTTCATGTCTGGCTTTGTCTGCTGAGGCTGGGCCTGAGCACTGCCTGCGACATCAGGCCCACTTTTCCCAATTGCTGCCCTGGGCCACTGATTCTATCACATGTCAGACTCCTGCTGGGGTCTCCTGCAGACCTTTGTGATGGTGACACTGGATCAGCATTGCCTCCTTTGCTCTGAGACTCAGTTTCCCTGGTTCCAAGGAGTCAGGCTTGGTGGCCTTTGGCCACAGTGTCCTCCATGGTCACAGTGGCTGGAAGGTCATGTGCAACCTCAACCCAAGGGTCTGCTTGCCACTCAGCAGGTCATGCAGCGAGGCCTCATGGCCTCCAGAGTTGGGTTTGGATCCTCCTGGGTGGAATATTCCTGTGAGTCATGGGGTAATGCCTGCCTGGTGTAGGTAGGGGTCATGGGGGTCAAGGCAGGCTGGGCTTTGATGCATGCATAGGAGTTGTATGTATCACCTTGGAAACACTGAGGCACTGGAGGTCAGGGAGGCCAGGGAGGGGGTTCGTCTGGGAGCCCCGAGCTCACCTCTGAATACAGGGGTGGCGGATGAAAGCGGCACTCCTGGAAGTAAGCGAAGTAGGGGGCTTCGAGGCTGGTGGGGGTATCACACAGTAACGGGAAGGAGCTCTCCATGGTGACCACGGCTGCCTGCTCCTCTGTCACCACGTCCGCATACTCGGGAGGGGCTAGGGAAGGTGGACAGGGTGAGCCAGGCTGGCAGGTAGGGGTCTTCGGACATCCATCTTGCAGCATGGCTTTGCCCCAGCCACCCACAGGTGTCAGCCCGGCAGGCCGCTCACCTTCAGGATGCTCCGGCAGGGTGCCCAGGCCCCAGTGCAGCAGGAGGCTGGCATGGCTGCCCGCACTGGAGGAGCGGCTGCCGAAAGGGTGCAAGGGGACGGTGCCAATGACCAGCGGCAGCTCCAGGAGCAGCTTCGAGGAGCCCGGAATGTCCACACAAACCTAAGGGAGGGGCAGCGTGACGGCAGCGTGGCGGCAGCCGCGCTTGCTCCCTGAGGACCCGACCACGCGGCTGGGCACCTTAAGCGAGTAGTCCACACGCAGCACGCGGCAGTGCAGGATGGACGGCCCCACCGGGGGGATGCACAGGGCGCGGCCCTGCCACAGGGCGCGCTGCCCTGGGGGCACCGGCTCTCCAGCCAGGCTGGCCACCACTAGGCACTTCTGCTTCCGGGTGCCCCGGGCCATGAAGGTCTGCGTCTGCACCAGGGCCGCTCGGGGCTGCACGGCACGCGAGCAGCTGTTGTCCACCTCGGCAAAGATGGGGATCACCTCTCCTGTGGGAGGCAGAACAGGGCCTCAGTTTCCCCCGATCCCACCCACCACCTTCTGTCTCCCTCTGTCCCGCCTGGTACCTGGGGTGTAGCCTTTGCGGTCGATCTTGGCAGAAAGCGACACCAGGCCTCGGTTACAGTACCAGGAGCGAGCGACCTTCTCCCGGGCTCCTGCCTGGGGGGCCTGCGAGGGTAGGTGGAAACTAGCAGGTCATGGGGGACAGGACCTGCTACTTTTTATCACCAAGAGCTATTAGCAAAAACATACAGCTTCCTGAAAAGGGCCCTCTTATAACCCAGAAAGTGGAGCCAGCCAGGTGCGGGGGTGCACAACTATTATCCCAGCACTTGGTAGGCTGAGGCAGGATGGTTTGAGGTCTGCCTGACTACATATGAGCCCCTGTGTCAAACACACAGAACAAAGAGAGGCCAAGCCCTTTGGGTGCTATGAACCTTGTTCAGGGAGAAGCTACCCTAAGCAAACCATCAGAGGGTCAGGGTCCCCTGGAGCCACGCAGCAGGTGGTCGCAGCAGGAGGGGCCCAACTCCAGGGTCCCTGCTGACTTCTTTCTGCCTGCCTGCCTGCCTGCCTGCCTGCCTCCCTCCCTCCAAGACACACAGTCAGTGCCCGCTTGGTGCCATCCCGTCCCGACTTCCCTCTTCCCCATCCACGTACCAGCAGCTCGGGGGTGTTGATGTCTAGGCTCTCGATGACAGTGAACACGGCCCTAGTGCGGCGCGCAGGAAGCCAGGGCCTGCGCAGCGTGGCCTTGACGGAGTAGCGAACGCTGCCGTGCTTGCCCTCGAAGGACGTCACCAGGGTCCTGGGGTGTGGGAGCCGCCGTTGGGGTGGGGCATGGCAGGAACGGGGTGGCAGCGAAGCGCCGGGTGGTATCCTTCCCCCAGAGACAGCACCCCCAGGCCCCGGGGCTCCCGGGCACCCGCACGCCGAGCTCTGCACTTACAGGGGCAGCTGGAAGCTGAACGGGAACTCGTGGTGCCCGGCAGGCAGGGTCGTGGCTTCGCCGGTGTCTGCTGGGAGAAGAAAGGGCTCAGCGCGCGAGCAGCGAAAGTGGCCGACACGCAGGGGCCGCCCGGGGACCCCCGGGACGCGTCCGCACCTGAGCCCAGCAGGGAGGAGCGGTGGCTCACGAAGTCCACGCGCTCGCTGTAGCTCTGCGTGTATGCCGTGCTCGAGCCGGTGCTGCGGGACTCGGTCCAGTGCACGTGCGCGCGGCCCAGCGCCCGCAGCCGCAGGGAGCCCACGCGCACCGCGCTCGCCAGCTCCAGCAGCACGCGGCCCGCCAAGTGCTGGCCGCCGCTGAACGCCGGCTCCACGCCCGCCGCCGCCCCCTCCAGCTGCACGGCGAACGCCTTCACCTTGTCGAACAGCATCGCGCCTCAGCCGGGAAGGGAGCGCGCCCTACGCACAGACCCGGGTCTCGAACCCGCGGCGCGAAGGCGCGGCAGAGGAGCTGCAGTCGCCGCGAGCACACCGGCAGCGCGCACGAAGCCGCGGGCGAATTCAGCCACCCGGCCACGGCTCTAAGCGCCGGCGGGGTCCGCTCTTATAGCACGGAGCGGGGCGGGACGGGGGGGGGGGACGAGCCGCGCCCGCGTAGGGCGGGGCTCGACCAATGGCGCGCCAGGCCCCGGGTGAGCCGCGCATGGCCCTGCCCCTCGGGCTGCGCGCCGCCCGGCCTCTGCGCGCCCCGGAGCGGCGGCGAAGCGGAGCCCACCTGGCCGGGCAACCTGCGCCCGGCTTAATTATCACCCAGCCGCCTTGCACACGTGACTCGGGGCGCCCGGCCCGAGCCGGGGACAGTCTTTTGGGGCCGGGAGATCAGGCTGGGCCCAAGGGTCGCGCACGGACCACCACACCCGGGGCGTCACAGGCCAGCCCTCGATCGTGCTCCTGGCCTCAGTTTCCCCCCTTGGACAGGTCGTCGGGGGCGTGCCTTCGCGCGTCCGCGGGGCGACGGCGCCCTCTGGCGGTGGTGGCCGTCGCTACCGCTCCTGCGCCGATCTCGGCCTCGAGGGAAGACCCCGGTACCCTCCAGGCCTCAGCACCTCTAGTAAGGGACAGGGCAGGGAGCCCAGCATGGGCTGCAGTGCAGGGGTCAGCTTGGGGAGGGCTGCGGTGCTGACAGGACCTCAACGCGCTAGGGCCGGGGAGGGCTTGAGGGTGCAGCGGGGACCACAGACTCCGAGGACACGGGCCCAGCCAGCGCCCTGGGAGGGGTGCGCGCTGCCCAGCTCAGGCAGCAGCTGCGTCCTTCCAGGGTTGTACCGAGTTGTGCCGTTTTGCTTTGAGTAGTGGTGAAGTTCATTAAAGAAAACAAAACTGAAGGCTAGGGCATGGTGGCACACACCTGTAATCCCAGCTCTTGGGAGGCTGTAAGTAGGCGGATCACTACAAGTCCGATCTAGTAGTGAGACCCAGAACACCCTGTAGACCTTTCCCTAAAATACAAAAAAAAAAAAAAAAAAAAAAA
>PVKA01003421.1:0-15000 GCA_004027165.1 Ctenomys sociabilis
GCTGGACTGTGTTGGATTGTGGTGTCGAGTTCAAGCACCTAAGGTAGTTGAATGTCAATGGAGTGCCCACTTTTGACAGGTGTAGACAAAGGAAGGGTTGTAGAAAGAAAAAATCATCATGTGTGTGTATAGACAGTACAGTTGGGATAGATAATGCTGTGCTTCTACATAATTCTATGATAGGCAAGATCTGCACTAAAGGTGATTGGACAGGATATTATATCGGCTTTTAGTGCTATGGTCATCCACTAGGTAAATAATTATTGAATTTTTGATATAATTTCAGCTATAAAAAAAACTTGTAAATATAATATCATGTATGCACCTTGTATAATACCAAAACGTTATGAAAACAGTTTGCTATGTATTAATTCATCGACTCTGTATGGTTAAGGTGTCTTGAAACTGTCTGATTGACATTTGTATTTTAATAAAATAAAAATAAATGGAAAAAAAATAAAATCAATAAAAACTAAAGTAAAAAAGAAAAAAAAAGAGAGAATTTTTCACATGAAATTTTTAAAAAATGCATATTTTTGTTGATCTCAGTCTTTCAATTGAGTTTAGTCATTTATTTATTCATTTGTTTATTTATTCATTTACTTAGTAAAGAGTCACCCTATACAGCTCAGACTCCTACTGATCCTCTTGTTTTCAGTCTCCCCAGCACTGTGATTCAGGTGTCTTGGTGGCCCGCTCAGTGTGCCTAGGGGTGGGACTTGCAGGACATGCGATGCTTGGGATTGAATCCCCATCTCTATGCTTGCCTAAGCAGATGCTTAGTCCACTGACCTATCTTGTTTGTCCTCTAATTTATATCTAATGAAACTGCTAATATGTGGTATTCACCACTTCACTATTTATTTTATTTTTGTTCCATATCATTTTGTCTCCCTATTTCACCTGTTTTTGAATTAGCCATATTTTCATTCAGTTCATGATTCCTTCTACTAGATCACATATACATTTGATTTTATTTTTGTGGAAAGTCTAGAGATCATAACAAACTTCCCTATAGTTTAATAGAATTTTTAAAAAAATCATTAACTCCATAAATTCTCTTTTTGTTGTGTTCTTAATCCTTATCATATGAATTCTGTGTATATTTTATTGACCATTCAGAAATGGCTTTGTTACTGTTTTGTAGGATCTACTCATCTGCTCCAGCCTTTTTAAGTTATAGGCAGGGATGTCCCCCAGGCTTAACCCACAGACAGGGGTTATCTTTCCTAAGTTTCCTTTCCAGCACTGCAACAATCTGAACTGCCTCTCTTGCTTGCTAGTGCCTTTGCTTCATCTCCCATCTTTCTTCCTGAAGTAGCTTCAGAATTTTTTACATGACTTGAAGGAGAAGCTGGTGGTGTTAGGAGCAGACTTCTTCCTTCTTACTGTCCCCTCAAGATGGAAAAACTGCTTCCTGTAGCTTCTCTCTAGGCTGTGGGAAGATGCCTTGCTTTTCCTACTGACTGTAGTGTTCTTCTAACTAAGAAGAACACTATATCTGCCTTTTTTCTCTTCTTATTTTGCAATTGTTCTTGGCATGAACATTGCTTGCTGTGGGCTTATTCATCATGCTTCAAACAAGTTAGATTCCCTCTCTCATGTCATAGATTTCAGCTTTATTTTTTATTTCTGAAATTTTATTAGATGCTTTAAAAATGTACTTGTCAAAGTTGCAACACTTTCTTTAAAATTACTAAATGTACTTATTGTCTATGATGTTCTTTGAGCTTCAGTGTCTGAATTCTTCACAGGCCCGATTTTGCCATTGGTTGTTTCTGCTCTCTCCTAGTAAGGCTGCTTTGTTTTTATTGTGAGTTTTGGCATTTCTATGATGAGCTCATGTTTCCTAGAAGTTTGTCTTTTGGAACATTGAATGCCTGCTTTAAGGATGTTCTCCTCCAGACAGAATATTTATTGCTTCTGATGGAGACCCTGGGATGCTATCAACCTAGAACTCCACACTGCCTAAAGAACAGACTCTTGAAGACATTAAGATTCCACATTTGTTTTAGCAATGGAAATTGGTTTACTTCACATCAAAAGCTGTATAGTCTGTTCCTTACTCCAGGTTTGGACTTCTAGTGTTTTCTTTGGCTCATTGTTAACTTAAAAATTCATTCAATGTAGCTCAACCTTCTATTGCACAATGAAATAAAAGATATGGTGGACCACGCAAAAATAGTTCAGTGTATGAATACTCTCTGCCAGCAATGATGAGCCTTTTAGACAGCAACTGTCCAATCTTCAATCTAAAACACAATGAAACACTCCAACACTCCAATTAAATACAAAGATTGAGGTTCTAGTTTAGAAACAAACAACTCATGCATTAACATCTTTTGTCTTAGAAGCAAAATAAGTAACTTGTGTGCCATTGTCTACCACTGTCCTGTAGAAACACTGGCCAAGTAACAGAGTCCACCACCCCATCCATCTGACTGTATCAACACATATCCTTCTTTCCTTTCCTAAAGTAGCCACTATTTCAATATTTACAGTACAACAATCACTTTCTTAGACTCTGCAAAGTTTAAGTACCCCAGAGTAGAAAGACATTAAAATTTGGCTATAGACTTTTAAGAATTTGATTTCTTTCAGGAAAGACCGAAACTTTACAGTGCCCTCAATACCCATGCTTACCTGGTTACAATAGAAATCCACCAAATGATTTCACCAGTTGCCTCTTCCTCATGACGAACTTCAGGTCCCACTACCAGGTAGGCTCCACCCCTTTGGCAGGCTGGCAGGTGGTGTTAAGTACTCACCTCACAGGCCACAGAGAGTTTGGTCTATTGTCTTCATGTGTTATTAGCATCTGTCACTGCTGAAAGCATTGGCCTACTTATTAATCTGGGACTGTAAATGATGATAATTTTCTTGTATTTATTTTATATTTATTACTTGAAATAATTTCACAAGAGATGTTTTCCCTCAGCAATTATGTGATTATTTGGCACTACAGTTCACAGAGAGCAAAAATAAGTGCTTGATTTATTTTTACACTAGTATTTACTTAATGAATTGCTTTTCTACTCACGTGCAGGTGGGCAGTCAGTGGTACCCACACCAGAAGAGCCTACGTGTGTGAGCAGCCCATATACTTAGGGATGATATACATGCGTGTGTTTGGCAGGTTTCAATTCTTTGAAAATATTATTTTTAATAAAAATTGTTTATATTTTTGCCCATCAAAGGCCACTCCAAAATGTACGTAAAGTCCTTTCAAAATCACCCCCAGAAGTGCCAGGTACATCTTTCATATTTCCTGCCACCACGCAGAATGAGCTGTTTTTCTAGGCAGTGCTTTTTTCATTTAGTGAAAATTTACAGCTTAAAGCCAGAGTGAAGCAATACAAACACTCATTTTATTAGATTGCTTATTGTTTATAGGCTTTTACAAGATATTTAATATATCCGGAATTCATTTTTCCACATGAAGATCCTCCAGATTGTTTTGTTTGACATATTGCAGAGAAATTAAGTCTATTACCTACTGGTTCACAGCAATGTCGCATTTTATGTCTACACGTAGAATAATAAGCTAATGCTTAATATGCATATGCATAGCCAAATCATAATTTTTAAAGACAATTCTGTATGTATGGATATTTAAGTCTTTTGTCCCTCAGATATTAATTTTCTACCAGCAATGGTTTCTGTAAATAAATACTTGTATAAATTCCTAATGATAGCCATCTATATAGATGGAATTGCAGGCTCAAATTTTGAACATTTAAATAGTTTTGATGTTCTAGCCACATCCCTGGGGCACGCTGAGACCATGATTGAGACTGGGTGTGGTGGTGTTACATGCAGTCCTAGCTCTTTGGGAGGCTGAACATAGGTGAATCACTACGAGTCTGATCTACATAGTGAGACCCTGTAGATCCTGTAGACCCTTACTAAAACATACAAAACAATAAAAAATAGAATAAATATTTTTGAAAAATATTTGAAGTCTTTTTCTAGACTATTTTTCTCTTACTTGAGGGTGGAGAATACAGAAGACAAAAACGCAGATTCACAGATTATGTGGTGTGAGCATTCTTAATATTTTTCCTTGTAAAATAACATGGGCAGCCTGGTTTGTACCTTAGTGCAATAAGGTCTTGGAGAGAGCAGTCAATACCCTTAGGACTTCATCAGATCTGAGCAAACTGATGGGAGTCAGTTCCTGATCCTTGAACCTGAAGAAGGAAGTTGTAAATGTTATGTCAGAGCTAGCTTGAAGAATGGCCATACTCAAGACATGCTCATCTGGCAGCTGAGGCAAGAACCAATTAGCTGAGTCTGCTCTCACATCACTTCTAGTGTGGTTTCTCTTTAGGCAGCTGAGTTAGATAGAAATGCTATAGGCAGTCAGACAGGGGTGGGCCCTCGAAGGACCCAGTATGGAGGACCAGATCAAATACCTTGCTGCTGTGGAAGAGACCACTGCCTCTCAGGTGGTCCTGATCTCAAGACAAAAGATTAAACAAATGCAGCCACCTCCCTCCCTCAGAATAGCCATCAGGGATTGATATTTTAAATAGCTATCAATCACTTTTAAGATCCTGGAAGAGTCACTAACCCAGCCCCCTACAGTAAAAGCCCTGTTCTGTATTTATGCTTGCTAGGTGACTGACTTCCCCATTTGATTCCAATTTAATTGATTTTACATAAGCAATTGAGCTTGTAATCTTATTACTGGCCACAGTGTCGTTTTGTACCTCATATGCGAATTCCTATGTTTTCCACCTTAGACCCCACGTACCTCACGGTTTTACTCTGTAAAAATCTCTAGAAAAGGCAGATTCCTTGGCAACCCACTCGGATCTCCTTCTGTCTCTTTCTTGAACAGAAGCTTCTTTCCCCCCAATAAATATATTCTGCTCTTAACCTCTGTTGTTCCCAAAATTAATTCTTTGGTGGCTTTAGAGAACAGGCACTTTTAGGTTGGGAGATTCATTCCCCTTGTGTCAGTTCCACACAGTTAGAAACAATCAAAACTACACTCCCTCTCCTCAGCTGTTTCCCGCCGCACACAGAAAGAGGCAACCAGACCCCTGGACTGCACCCTCTCAATCTCCCCAACTCCTGCTATCTCATATTTCCAATCTTTGTTCAGTGTTCAGAGCTGAGGACAGACTTCATTCATTTGGTTATTGTATCCCCAGAATGCCCAGGTAGCAGTGCGCAATGATGTGTGTGTGTGTGTGTGTGTGTGTGTGTGTGTGTGTGTGTGTGTGTGTGTGTGTCTGTTCGGCTGTGTATCTGTGTGTGTGTCCTCTAAGCAAATGGAATAGAAATCTCTTTATCCTTGGCATGGAGCCTTGGGACTCAGATTCTAAGGAAGGCATAGTGTTCCTGGGACCAGTGGGGCTGGACACCACATCTGACAGCCGTTTCACGAGGTGCGACATCATGAAGGAAGGGGGTCAGGCATTAACACAGCTGGCAGCCCACAGTGTTAAATTGTCCGTAAAAGGGTTGTTAAAGCCGGGGGGGGGGGGACTTTAAAAAAATGCAGCCCTTCTACAGACACTCCATGGGCTGCTTATTCAGGAATTTTACAAAAGCTCAAGGCCAGTAATGAGGCCTCTGGTCCTCCTCAGCGGCTGCTCAGCGTGACCAGCCAGCCACGTGGTCCCTGTACATTGAGGCCTAATTGATGAGGTTTTGATGCCTAAATGGAGCGCTGATTGCAGGAGTTTCAAGGAACTGCTGCCAGTGAGGGCTGCGAGGTGAGGGGAGATTTTTACACTTCATTCCCAGAGCTCAGCTAATGACTGTTATGACATGAAAACTAACTTATAAATGGAAACGGGGAGGGGTATGGATGCTTCCAGGCCAAATCTGTAATCTGATAGTTCTTTACTAGGAGGCTGCTGGGAATGAAATGCCCCTGGAATACCTTCTGCTGGGCATCTTTCATTCTGGGGCTTGCCTGGTACCTCTGGTGAGGGAAAGTTGCGCCCAACTGGAGAGCTGATAGCATAAAATGAGGTGCCCACCTGGTGTGTGCAAGCAGAGGGGTTCCAGTCCTGGCCCCGCCACTCACTAGCTCGGGGTAAGTTTCTTCCTTCAGTATCTGAAGACCGAGAGTGAAATGTGCTTTGCAACATGTTTGTGATGATCAGAGAAGTTCACTGTTCCCAAGGAGTCTGGCACAGGTAGGGTGAGGAGGGCTCAGACCCATGCTTCCTCCTGACCCTTCCAGCTTGCTATTGCTGGTAGTGACTCAGGTGGTTTCTCCATGGGAACAGCAGCATGAGCCACCAGAACAGCTGCCTTGATTTACACTTACTGTTTGCCAGGTGTTGTGTGCAAACTGGCTCATCTCACCATATTCTGCTAGTCCCAGGATGCCACAGTGAGATTTTCATATTATAGACTAGCTGAACTAGGCAGAAATATTATGGGCAGTGAGACAGGGCAACACACTGGACTGAGCCAGGGCAAAGGTGAAATACATCTCAACCCCGGGAGACCGGGCCTCAAGATAAAGATGAGATAACCAAGTCTGAATACTTCCTTGAAGCACATACACCAGGCCCAATGAATTCTTGATAGACATCGGTTACTCCAGAAGTGGCCAGATCCATCACTTCCTAGTAAAAGTCTGCTCTTTCCATGCACCCACATTATGTGTCTTGCTTCCCCACTGTGTCACCGCTATATAAGTGACTAAACTTGTATCCTTATTGGTTAATCAGCACTGTAGCCCATATCATATCCACACGGGTATTGCTGTATAAAGTTTCCCTGCAAAATCTGATCCTTCAGGAACCCACACAGGTCCCCGTCTATTCCTCTGACTGGAGATTTCTATACTTCATGCTCTTAACCTCCATTTTTCTTAGAATTATTCTTTGACTTTTAGACAACACAAACTCAGTGTACTGGATATCTAATAGGTTGGGAGTTATAGTACTACTCTTATATCATTTGAGTGGTTTTGTTATCACCCCTGAAACAGTATCCTCTTTCTTAAGCACACCCTTCCTATCACTTTCACCCTTTCATTTCCATCTTCCTCCACTTCTTCTCAGAAGCACTAGGCTAGAGCTTGCCCTAAGCCTGGGTTCTGGTGGCCACTGCCTTTTGAGGGAGTGAGCTAGGCCCCTCTGAGGGGAGGAGTGCATAACATGGGGCTGAAGAAACCCAGGTTATAAAGGAGGGTGAGCCCAGCTTGAGAGGAGTTCTGAATGATCGTGGTGTGTAAAAAAGTCCAGATCAGAGATGAAAATATCTGCCATATTTAGTTACCAAGACTGCTCATAGTTCAGTAGAATAAGCACTTAAGCACTTGCCTGGCAAGCACAAGGGCCTGAGTTCAATCCCCTCATTCAAAAAAAAAAAAAAAGAAAGAAATAAAGGAAGAAACTACCTAAAAGAGAGAAGAACCTAGAAAAATTCCAAAAGCTGTGCTTAAAATACAATATTCTTAGTGTTTCTGTGGCTGAGCCTGTGAAAAGGAAAGCTCTGAAGCATTTCTTACAGTAGCAAAACTCTTCCTCTGTGACATAATCAGAGGCCACCCTCAGAACAAACTCCTGAACTCATTAAAAGCATAATCTGTGTTTTCTTCTAGACAAACTAGAACAAAGCTTGACATTCATTTATGACCTTGAAATTTGGGGTCACATCTTTGCTCAGCTGTGCATAAAGGCACAGAGGGATGTCTGTCTAAAAGTTAGCAAAAAAAAAAGTTGGCAAATCAAGATGGATTACCCTAAATTTATATAACATCTCTCCCTCTTAAGGTCTGAGAACATCAACCTCAGAGATTTACGAAGACATTCAACCATGCCCTGAAGTCTCAGTCATTATTCTAAAGATGTGGTTCCCTTGGATCTCACAAAAGCCTTAGCAATACTGGGACTTCCTGGGCAGAAATGATCACCTTATGGAGGCTATATTGGGCCTTCAAGAAGTAAGGACTTCTCCTGGAGCCATCTTCAAAATCAGAGCTGAGACAATAGTCAACTGGACTTGGCCCACTTTGGTTAATTCTTTTGTGAGGTCTCTTCTTCTTCATGAGAGCTATGTTCCCTTAAGTTGTTCTAGCTGAAATCTTCTCTCTCCCCATTTCCTCTTACTTTCTAACTCTACCTAATAAATCTGCCTGTGCCTTACAGGGGCACATCCTGAAATGCTTTTCAGTGATCAGAGCTGATGAGCTTACCTTGGGCAAGACTGGGTCTCAATTTCTCCTTTGTGTTTGTTCCTTAGATTCCATTTGCTGACTCCTAGAATGAGATGGGCATTTGTCCTTGTTTTACTTAGTTTTATGGGATAGGGTTAGGGTTTAGGGTTTCGGGTTTAAGGTTAAGCTTAGGTTTAGGCTTGGAGCTGAGTATGAGGGTTAGGTTTAGTTCTACAGTATTAGTTCATTGTCTTTTGAGAAAACTTTAGTTTACTAAAGGCATATATCATATGTAAAGTGGGCTTCTACCATCTTTCCTCCAAGCTAAAGCTTTCTAGTACACTGTGCACATAATGGACAATTAGCTCCTACAAAATCATTGGCCATGTAGAACTTTTCCATACATACCTAGAACTTAAAAACAAGCAAAGTAACTACCAGTCACTTCACATTCTCTTTTCCATTGGCAATCTGTCACCTGGCCCAGCACCATCTGGATTCTTCCACTCCAGTGGCTGAAAGTTCACTTGCCAAAGCCCAAAAGATGAAGGGCCTGGTAACTACTGCCTCTCATAGCTGCTTTCCCTCGGTTGTTGTCAGTGGCCTTGCCGTGGCCTCTGAATCCATTAAAATGAACTTCTTTCTTGTGTTTTCTTTTGATTTTTCTCTTGCTAGTTTTCCTTCTGTATTCTATCTTCTCAGTTCCCTTGTACAAGTATTCCAGGCACAACTCCTGGGTTTCACACATCTCTACAAGCGAGTGACCTCGGACACACACTTCAAGGGTCTCTGTGCCTCCCTCCAATTGATCCACCAATTTCCTCATATTTGCTTTCCTGTTTTCCATCTTTTTTATTTTATTTTCTCTACATGTTTTGTGAAAGAGTTTTAAATACTGTCTTCTAAACTTTGCCTTAGGCTTTTTTTAGTTTATTAATTTTATTTTATTTATTTATTTTTATTTTATTTTTTATTTTTGTTTTATTGAAGTACAAATATCAATGAGACAGTATTAAGATACCTTGACAACATGGATTTGATAAATTAATACATTGCAAACTGTTTTCATAATGTTTTGGTATCATAGAAGGTGCATACATGATATTATACTTACAGACATTATTATACCGTATGTCTCTTACCGGTAAATTAAGAGAGTGTAGCTGTTTGCGAATCTTATTTTTTATACCTGAATGACATCAAAGATTCAATAATTAATACTTTGTACCTTGTTATTTTCCTTAGTTTATTAATTTTATAACTCCTAATGCCTCCTTTTGAAGTTTTTCTTTTTTCTTTTTTTTGCATACTGTTCCTGTTTTATTGCTGGACCCTTTTTTAAAACTAGAAATCACAGATAAGTTTTTTTTTTTTAATCTTCAAAGTAATTGTTTTCTTTAAACCACATTTTTTCATAGTTATTTTGATCTCTATGTTTCATAATATAAGGCTCAGGTGATTGGAAGTCCTTAATTTTAGCTCTTATTTTGGGCTCATTGTTACAAATTTCATTGGGAGTCCTGAGTGAATGGTTGTGGGCTGTGGACTTGGGGTAAGTTGGTTGGTCCAATTACTGGGAAAATCTCTACTGTTGATTTCTTTCTCCCAACGCAGTTAGATTTCCTAGAGAATTCTCCAGTGGTCTTTTGATTAGTGAGTGAAGAGCTGAGTGCTCTTGATGTTGAAGCATAATAGGAAATGCAAAGCAGTTTACACATTCAACACAGTCCCTATCAAAATAGTAATTCTAATCCTTAGAAAACTAGGAAAAACTAAAATTCATGTAGAAACAAAACCCCCGACGAGTCAAAACATCTTGAATAGAAAAAATAACTGTGAAAGTATCACACTACTTTAGTTGTTTAGGTTTGTCTTCTTGAGACAGTGTCTTGTTATGCAGTTCTGGCTGGCTTTGAACTCATTTTGTACAGGCTGGCCTTTCAGGGATCTCCCTGCCTCATCTTCCCAAGTGCTGGGATTATAGGCCTGTGTCTGCCAACTACCCATCCTAGAACTGTACTAAAAATGAAAGTTGTCAAGAGAGTATGGTGTTTGCATAAACATAGAGCCACAGTCCAGTACAACAAGAATGCTCAGAAATAAATTCATGCATTGCCAGTCAACTGATTTCCAACAAAAAGCATCAAGAACATATGGTGAAGAAAGGGCAGCCTCTTCCACAAAAGCTACTGGGAAGGGGCCAGCAAGATAGCTGAGCAGACTAAAGCGCTGCTTAGGCAAGCTTATAAAAGCATAGGGACCATGGTTTGATCTCCAGCACTATATGCCAGACCTGCCCCCAGGGCCAGCTGAGCTGGCCACAAAGTCTGGGTGTGGTGGAGCACACCTGCAGTTCCAGTGCTGTGCAGGCTGAAAGAAGGAGGATCACCACTAATCTGTGTGGTGAGACCCTGCCAAATATAATAAAAAAAAAGGTACTGGTGAGACTCAATTCTTTCTCCCACTATTCATGAAAATGAACTCAAATGAGTCAATGACATGATGTGAGGTCTAAAGCTATGAAATGATTAGAAAATAATGTTATGGAAACACTTCATGACTTCATGAAGGTAACTTTTTAAATAAACCCCAACAGCGCAGAATATAAAATCAAAAATAGACAAATGGGTTTGCATCAAATTATGAATGCCTGCTTAGGAAAGGAAACAGTCAGACATCCCGAAGAGAGAAAGTATTTTTGTAAATTATTCATTTTGTGAAAAACAGGTTACCAAACTTTTTCAGACCGCTAAGGAACAGAGTATGCACTCCAAGAGGTGGGGAAAGATTTTATTTGGCTAGCCTGGGTGAGAGAAGCTTATACTTTGTAGCTTCTAAATCTCAGAGATAGTGTCATAAAAATTTTTGTTAAATTGGTGGTGGGAAAAATGAGCTCAAACAAAGGCAGTTATCAAAAAAAAAACTACAGACATATAACTAGCCAACCAACCAGCCTCACTCAGGTAGGGAATCTAACCTAAGACAACTGGGGTGGGGGAAGGCACCACAAATTAGGGAATAGTATGGAACAGGAAGATGAGAAGCATCTGATGCCCCTCCAGATTTAGAGCTATGTGAACCACCCCATTAGCATACCCAGCTGAAGGATGGAGCAGAATGCAATCACCTGGGGCAGGTCTACTGCACCCAGGGAGACAGAGATTTGCCCCTTACAATAGGCCAATTTCCTTTTTTTAAGAACAATTTCCTTTTCAATCTAACATTGGATTACTATTCAAAATATATATAAGAAATTAAAAATACTCACAAAATAATTAATCCTCTCAAATTCAAGGCCAGCCTGAGGTACATAGTTCAAGATCAGTCTGAGATACAAAGGTAGAGCCAGGCTCAAAAACAATACACCTCGCTCCCCTCCAAAAAAAATCTTACTGGGGCAGCCAATAAGGTTACAAGTATAACTGCTCACATGAAATTGATCAAATTGATATAAAATGGAGAAGGAGTCCTGTAGCAGGGGGACATGAATACAAAACAGGGGCTTTTCCTATAGGGGGTTGATAGTGACTCTTCCTGGCTTTCTCAAGGTAATAGAGACTTAATTAGATTATTAATCCCTATTGCTTATCCTTAGGGAGGTATGCAAGTACAGTTGTTCCATCTTTTGTCTTGAGGTCGGGCCCATACTAGAAATGCCCACCTCTCCCTCAACTGTAAGGCATTTCCTCTTCTGCACCGACTCAAGGGCCTTGCCTTTGTCTGTCTGCTTATATCCCTTCTATCTAACTCAGTAGCTGACAGCAAGAACAGTATAGAAGTTCCAAGAAACCTACACTAAATCCACCATATACTACTTCTGGGTATATATCCAAAGCAAATGATATAAACATCAAAAAAGACAGTTGCATCTCTGTGTTTGTTGTTCATATTTATAATGGTTAAGACATGGAATCAACCCAGATCAGTGGCTGAAGAAAATATGATACCATACAAAATGAAATAATATTGAGGCTTAGAAAAGAATAATAGTCTATATTTGTAGAAAAACAATGCTGGACATTATGTTAAGCTATGTAAGTCAGGTGCAGAAAGATGAACTCTGAAAAATGTGTGGTAGCAATTATGAGGGACTGGGAGGGGTCAGTAGGAAGCATAGCAGGAGTTTAGATAACATAAAAATCTGTTATATAACAGTGGGAATCCTGGTAAAAGCCCTGTGATACAGAGTTAGGACTATTGCTCACAATAACCTGCTCATTATATTTTGGCAACTAACTAGAAAAGTGGTGCAACATGATTCCAAACACACATTAATGATAAGGTGATAGAAATGTTAATTGCCATGATTTGCTGAGTGTGTATTGTATGCTTGTATTGAAATTTTACACAGCACTCACAAACATGTACAATTATTATGTGTTAAACAAGGGACACAGAAATGTTAACTACCTTGATTTGATCATTCCACACTGTATACGTGAATCCAATTATCACATTATAGCCTACAAATGAGTACATTTCAAATAAAATTGAAAAGGAAAGAAAGAGCATGGGACTGCTAGCACCCAGAACTCGTTCCTGCTCGGAAGTACCTCCTCAGTAACATTACGCTGCCTGTCCTGACTATCCTGGTACCCCCCAGTCCACTGCTGTTATAGTCTCAAAAAACAGATCTCGGTCCCTTCCCCTCACCTAGGAGTCAGTGAGCTATCTGGAGTCAGGAAGGGGATGTGATGACTCTATAAATAGATTTTCCAGCCAATTATCACTAATTTAGCTCCTTCCCTTCAAGCTACCATATAGAATACTTGATTTCCCCAACTATTGAGCTTTTTGGCATCTCTGGCATAAACTATGTCTGCTGTTAGATTTTTCCTGTTTGTTCAGGATGCAGGTTTCTCAGGCTCGCAAATATTTTACTCATTGTCCCAGCGGTTTGTACCTTTCAGAATTTTGCTGTTGTCTACTCCTCTTTCTTCCCCAGCGCTGGAGGTTTTTCCTTTTAAAAGTCTTTTTTTAGTCTCTCTCTCTCTCTCTCTCTCTCTCTTTCTCTCTCCCTTTTCATTTTAAAGTGAATAAAACCAAAATAATCATTAAAAAGACACAGAATTTCAAAACAAGATGATAGGAAATCAATAATTGCATATTGTTATCTTCAAAGTGGTTGCTCAGATTACAAGATAAAGGCAAGCAAAATCAATCAGTTAACCACCTATTGTTTCTCTCAATAATCCAATAGAAATTGATAGTACAATTATCTTAGCTATCTTATGTATGTATATATAATTTTTCCCTTCCCGTTTTTCTTCTTTTTTTTCCTTTCCTCCATTCCAGTTTCTTTTTTCCTTTTGAGCAGCTTCTGTGCCTTTCACAATATCTATTATACCTTTTGGATCTTGTTTACTATTTCAGTTTCTTGCAATACAGAGTCACCATGATATTTATGCCATGTGGGTCTGTTTTATTTCACTCATGAGTCTGGTTTCTAGTTACATCCATTTTTCTATTAAAGCCTGGAGCTTATCTTTCTTTATAGCTAAGTAATACTCCACTGCATAAAACACCACATCGTTTTTAATCCGTCCTTTGGTTTATGGGCATTTTGGGTTGTTTCCAAGATTCAGCTATGACAAATTGTGCTGCTTTAAATTTGGGTGCACATATATTGCTGTGGTATGATGTTTTCAATTTTTCTGGAAAAATACCCAGAAGGAGAATACCTGGGTCTAATGAGACATTCTCTTCATGAGACTTTAGGAGAAAATAGAAGTAGATACGGATGACCAAACTACTATCTTTACAGAACCCTCTTTGCTTATTCACCTAAATTAATGCATACTTAGAGCAACAAAATTTCAGAGATACTGTACTTCTGAAGATGTCTTTGTTCAGTTCTCACGCTTGAGGGATAATATTGCCACAGATAGAAATTTTTGCTCAAAAAAGTTATTTTTTTGTACAACTTGAGAGATAAGATCCACTTTCTTTAAAGCAAGTGGTTTCAGTGATAAATATATTCTTCTTTTCATTTTTTTCTGGGTAATCTTTAACAAAATCTTGTAAACTATTATGGATTTCTTTATTCCTTGGTGTTCTGAATTATTTTCTTGCTTTCTTTCACCTTCTGAAATGGATGTTATACATACGCAGCAACTCTACATTCCATCCCAAGTCTCCTCAGGCCTTCTGCAGTTAGGGGATCGATCCTCAATGGGAAAGCGCCAGCTCATGGGTCAGCTGCACACTATGGCAACATGTCCACTCTCTACCTATCTTTTTTAGCAGAACCAGGGATTGAACTCAGGCCTTTGTACTTGCCAAGCAAGCATTTATTCTGCTGAGCCATCTCCCCGGCCCCAATTCAAGGCTTTGTACCTTACTTTATCACCACCTTTTTTTTTTTTTTTTTTAAAGCACCCTCATTAGTGCTAAGTTCTCAGGCCACTAATCTTCTCTTATCTAGTTGGTATTTACAAGATATCACCATGTGTGGATTTCTCTTAAAGAAACAAAGGTCTCTTTA
Source organism: Ctenomys sociabilis (assembly GCA_004027165.1). Taxonomy (NCBI): domain Eukaryota; kingdom Metazoa; phylum Chordata; class Mammalia; order Rodentia; family Ctenomyidae; genus Ctenomys; species Ctenomys sociabilis. The sequence goes on from PVKA01003421.1 coordinate 14,616, forward strand.
GTGTCTTCCTGAAGACACTCTTCTTCTATGGTGACGTGAAGCCAACAATGAAGAGCAGAAGTTCCAGCAGCTTGGTGGCGGGGAGTTAATGCATCTTTCTTTTTTATGTCACCAGATACAGAGTCCTACTCTTTTTCTCCAGTTCCATCTTTCTGTGCTCCCTGAGTGTGGGGACTGGTGGCAGAGGTGGGAGGAGGTCAAGCTGTACCACCCAGCACCTTCAGATCTACCAGTCTCTGCTCTTCACACCTATCTCAGCTACTCTTCTCTCATTGCTGGGACAAAATACCTAACATCCAACATTAAGGAGGGAGGCTGGCCAAAGCCACTCAGCATATTACAGTGCCTACTTAGGCAGACACGGTGGCTGGGATTGGATGATCCC